>PVIA01016705.1:0-18005 GCA_004024845.1 Tonatia bakeri | reverse complement strand
TACACACAGTAATAAATAGACAGGATAGTCACTTTGCATTATGTGTATTTTATCACAATCTTAAAACACAGGCACTATACTAGTAACTACTTACAATAACTAACTTTCTCTCTTTAGTTATTTGTAGCAATGCTTTCACTAGTGTTCACTCTGCTGTTGCTCTTTTGTGATGGGAAAATTTCTTCCTCCACAGGAAATGGAACAGTTTGTCCAGAGCTCTGGGGAAGATGGTATTGTGGTGTTTAGCCTGGGGTCCATGGTCACTAACTTGACTGAAGAAAATGCCAGTATTATTGCATCAGCCCTGGCCCAGATTCCTGAAAAGGTTAGACAAAGTACCTTAGAGTAGAAAAACAATGAGTGTGTTAAACTCTCTAAGGGGTCTCATTACAGAAATTCCTACATGAAAAGTAAACTCTTATGATAGCTCCAATTTATCTGTGAGCAATTTAAAAATAAAGTGCCCATGGCATGTTCCAAAGTGAAGCAGAGAGTGTTTTGTTTGGCAATAACATTGGCATTAACATGGTGACCACTGAGAAGTGTATTTCAGAGGTACATTGTGAGGTCTGGTATTATAACAGCGCTGTATAAAGGTCCAGATATGGCCAAATTCTACCCTGTCAGTTGCTTCTTTTTCTTTCTCTCTTTTTTTTTAAATATATTTTATTGATTATGCTATTACAGTTGTTCCATTTTCCCCCTTCATTCCCCTCCACCCTGCACACCCTCTCCCACCCACACTCCCCACCCTGTAGTTCATGTCCATGTGTCATAAATTCTTTAGCTTCTACATTTCCCATATTATTCTTGCCTTCCCCCTGTCTATTTTCTACCTACCATCTATGCTTATTCTCTGTATCTTTCCCCCCCTCACTCCTCCTCCCACTCCCCTGTTGCTACCCCTCCCTGTGATCTCCATTTCTGTGGTTCTGTTCCTGTTTTAGTTGTTTGCTTAGTTTGCTTTTGTTTTAGGTGTGGTTGTTAATAACTGAGTTTGCTGTCTTTCACTGTCCATATTTTTTATCTCCTTTTTCTTAGACAAGTCCCTTTAACATTTCATGTAATAAGGGCTTAGTGATGATGAACTCCTTTCACTTGACCTTATCTGAGATTCTAAATCTCAGACCATTCTACATGAAAGCTTTGCTGGATAGAGCAATCTTGGATGGAGGTCCTTGCCCTTCATGACTTGGAATACTTCTTTCCAGCCCCTTCTTGCCTGCAAGGCCTCTTTTGAGAAATCAGCTGACAGTCTGATGGGAACTCCTTTGTAGGTAACTGTCTCTTCATCTCTTGCTGCTTCTAGGATTCTCTCCTTCATTTTAATCTTGGGTAATGTAATTATGATGTGCCTTGGTGTGTTCCTCCTTGGGTCCAAGTGCTTTGGGACTCTCAGCTTCCTGGACTTCCCAGAAGTCTACTTCCTTTGCCAGAATGGGGAAGTTCTCCTTTATTATTTGTTCAAGTAAGTTTTTCACTTGTTGCTCTTCCTCTTCTTCTTCTGGTACCCCTATAATTCAGATTTTGGAATGTTTGAAAATGTACTGGAGGTTCCTAAGCCTCTCCTCCTTATTTTGAATTCTTGTTTCTTCATTCTTTTCTGTGTGGTTATTTCTTTCTCCCATCTGGTCCACTCCATTGATTTGAGTCCTGGTTTCTTTCCCATCACTATTGGTTCCCTGTGCATTTTCCTTCATTTCACTTATTGTAGCCTTCAATTTTTCATCTAATTTGCAACCAAATTCAACCAATTATGTGAGCATCCTGATTATCCTTCGCAATTTTCTTAAGTAACTGACTCTCTGCAGTGTCCCAAGTGGCTCAACCTCTGCAGAGAATCTTCCTTCCCAGCATTCACCTCCTGACAAGCTGATGCTTCTGCAGCCAGTGAGTCACCTGCCACTTAGAGGGGACCAGTGGTTTGGAAGGAGGGTCTGTACCTCTTTTCTTGTTCACACTCACCTTGAGGAAAGCAGGACCCATTTTTCTCAGGTTCTGTGCATATTCCCTTCTCTCTGAGGAACTTGGATTCTTGTCTCTGGTGCACATCAGGTCCAAAGTTCCTGACACAAATATGTAGATTTTTAAACATATTAGAGACTTACTGGACCACATGTTTTTCTGTAGCTTTTTACTAGCACTTGCCAACTCCCATACCTGGACTGATCTGAATAGTTTTTCTCTCTGTGCCTCCCTCTCCTGCCTTACGCAACCCTTGGAGGAATGGATTTTGTAATTCTAGCTCTTGAACTCTGTGGACCTATTATTTTTGATGTTTTCTGTGAAGCACATACATTGGATGTGGGAGGTAAAGAACTATCTCAGTTGTTCCTGGTGGCTCCCTTCATAGCCATCACTGTCTTCTTTCTTGTAACTTAGGTTAGATTTTGGTTTCTCTTGCCACACTGCAAAAAGAATAAACCAGAAGACATGGGACCGTATGGAAGACCTCACAGCCAGATCTGCTGGGTTTTGGAGAGTCATTTTTTTCCCACTAAAACAGAAAAGCTTCTTCAACTGGTACTTGCCCAACCTCAAGGAGGTACTGATTTTGGATGAGTGCTACTGCAACACAGAATGGTCAGAGAATCTGAACTTCTAAACTCTGGAAGTCTGAAATTTACTGTTGGTCACTGTCAAGTTTGTCTGGCATTTCAAAGGCATACGATATTGGATGCTGCAAATTGGAACTGAAGGCATCAAGATTTTATTAATCTCATTAAACCTGTGACTGGTTAGTGTTTACCCACCATTTTAAAGAGATTAAATATAGAAGGGGGCAGATGGGAAAACACTTTTACAATTTTAAAATGTCACAATTAAACATTAGCTGGCTTAAATAAATCAATAAGTAAATAAATAAATAAATAAATAAATAAATAAATAAATCCCTGTGTGGGGAACTTTTAGATTCCCCATTAGATTCTCATGGGGAATCTAATAACTATGAGCAGAATGAGATGTTTGTGTGTCATCATCATTGCCTAAGTATTCAGCTACCTTTTTCTTTTTCCACTTGTAATACCAATGTTATCATATTTTCACTTTGAGTTGTAGGAGTTGTATATTAACTTCCTGATTGATTTCTCCTTTGATAAACATGAGCAATGAGAAAAGGGATCATTAGTTTGGAAAGAAGCATGTGTTCCAGCAGGATGTCTATGAAATGGATTTTGGTTCTTCTGCTGCTACAGCTGAGTTGTCAGTTCAGCCCTGGGGCTTGTGGGAAGGTGCTGGTGTGGCCCACTGAATACAGCCATTGGATCAATATGAAGACCATCCTGGATGAACTTGTCCAGAGAGGTCATGAAGTGACTGTTCTGACATCTACAGCTTCAATTCTTATTAATGCTGATACACAATCTGCTATTAAATTTGAGATTTATCCTACATCCGTTACAAAAGATGATATGGAATTGTTATTCATTAAGCTAATCAGTAAATGGACAAATGATCTGCCAAAGGATGCATTTTGGACATATTTTTCACTAATTCAAGAAATGCTTTGGGAAGGTTTTGATATCTTGGAAAAGCTCTGTAAAGATGTCATTTTTAATAGGAAACTTATAACAAAACTACAGCAAGAAAAGTTTGACGTCGTTCTTGCAGATGCCATTGGACCCTGTGGTGAACTGGTGGCTGAGCTACTTAACGTACCTCTTGTGTACAGTCTCCGCTTCTATCCTGGCTATGCAGTTGAAAAGCAGAATGGAGGACTTCCAATCCCTCCATCCTACGTACCTATTATCTTGTCAGAATTAAGTGATCAAATGACGTTCATGGAAAGGGTAAAAAATATGATACATGTGCTTTACTTTGACTTCTGGTTCCAAACATATAATCAGAAGAAGTGGGATCAGTTCTACAGTGACGTACTTGGTAAGTTACATTTTTACTTGGTACCATGAAGTTTTACTTTTCCTAGTGCCTTGGGAGGTGAGTTTGCATAAATATTAAGTCAGAGAAATGTGTCTTTTATAAGTAAAATGACTAAGTAATATATAGTGTCCTTAGTCTTACAAATAGTATAGCAATGCTTAAAATAAGGTTAGTTTCAACCTTGTGGTCCATTAGTACAGAACACTCCAGGAATTCAGAAACCCCAGATTGAAGCACTGAGAGTTCTTCAAATGATCACACATCCATCTTGTTCATTTGTTTGTTTGCAATAACTTTTATTTTAGAGAAAAGTTTTAGGTCCACCACAATGTTAAATAGAGATTTCCCACATATGCCCTACCTTCTCACAGGCATCGTCTCCTTTATTGTCAATATCCTCCATCAAAGAAGGACATTTGTTACAACTGATGGAAATGCATTGGCATATCATTATCATATAAAGTCCATAGTTTACATTAGAGTTCACTCCTGGTGTATATTCTGTGATTTTGGACAAATTTATAATTTCATGTATAATTTCATTATAGTATTGTGCAGAGTAGTATAACTGCCTAAAAACCATGTGTGCTCTATTTACCCTAAAAATCAATTTTAGTATAATTTTTAATCTTCAATAAAGGCATTAGAAATTTCACTAACTGTCTCATCAAAGCACAAATGAAGATTGAGGGTTTATTTCTAGCACACTGTTTATGGATGATTGAAGAAATTGTTTCCACTTGTTTCTCCTTGGTTTCCATATTTAAAATTTTAATGGGTTTGCCATATTACCTAAATGAATATTTGACAATGGAGAAATATAATAGCTTTATTCCAGATTCAGGAACCTGTAATTTGAGGTTTCTAATTATTATATTCCATCACTAAGTGCTTATAAGTCATCTCTTGAAGGATGGGTAATCAAGTTATATGTCTATATTTTTTTTAAATTGCATCTCCCCAACAAAGGCAAAATGAACCAAAGTTAATCACAAGCACTTCTATTTTCATACTTCATAAATATTTTCCAGCTTTTTGCAAATACTTTTATTTAATAGACAAATATTATGAAACTTCTAACATGAACCAAATGCAAGAGTAGCCATACTTAAAACCTCACCATTTACTTGCAAAATCTAGAAACATAGGAATAGCTTGCTAAACTGTAGAATCTATTCAGAGTATTCTAGGGAATGGCATTTCATGTATATGGTAGGGTTAATGTCTTAAGGAGTCAAAGTCACCATTTACACTTACATTAGTTAATTTTGAAGCTTTATGGAGACAACAAATGCATATTCACTGCTTTAGTGCTTAGATTAATAATTGTTTATGATTCTGAATGTACTGATTTCACATAGAGATAAAAGTCTATTATAACATATGTAATGTATGTGTACACATATTTGTATTTTCAAACCAATGACTTTTAAACATTTTTGGCTACATTAGTCCAAGCTCCTTTCAGGAAATTTCCAGGTACATTAAACTACTCTCATTTTATCTAATTTTTTTTTTTTTTTGCTATTTTTACCTTAAGGAAGACCCACGACATTATCTGAGCTGATGAGGAAAGCTGAAATGTGGCTCATTCGAACCTATTGGGATTTTGAATTTCCTCGCCCACTCTTGCCACATTTTGAATTTGTTGGAGGACTCCACTGCAAGCCTGCCAAACCTCTGCCTAAGGTAAACCTATCCGTGTTTGTTGTACTTTACACTCTCAATAGGAATGATTCTGTGTCCTTCACTTAGAATGTCAGATCACATTGAGACAGATAGGGGAATCTGGGAAAAGTGACCTGCTCATTAGAAACTCATATATTATAAGGTGGGGGCAGAGTAGGTAGAAGCTACACTAACCTCCTCCCAGGACCAATCTGAAATTACAAACTAAATTATAAAATAATCATCCTGAATAACCAACTGAAGACAAGCTGAAGAGCCAAGGCATTACAAAAGAAATGACGTCACCACACTGAGACTGATGGGAAGTACAGAAGTTCGAGAGTGCTGGCTGGGCTCCCAGGGGCGGCAGCTAAAGTTCTAGAGGGATATTTCAGTGACCAGGGGATCCCTTGAGAAGTGTGGGATCTAAACCCTAAGACAGGCATACCAGTCTGTAATATCAGAACTGGAAAAGACATCCACATAAGATCCCCCTGTGAAAAGTAGCAGGGTTTCTATCTGCCAAGGAGAGACAGCTAGAGATGCAGCCACTTTATTTTTTAAGTAGATTTTATTAATTATGTTATTACAGTTGTCTCACTTTTTCTCCCCTTTAACCCCCTCTGTCCTGTACCCACCTAACCCTGGCATTCCCTACCCCCTTAGTTCATGTGCATGGGTTGTACATATACGTTCTTTGGCTTCTCCATTTCCTATACTATTCTTAACATCCCCCTGTCTATTTTGTACTTACCACTTACGCTTCTTATTCCCTGCACCTTTTCCCCCATTGTCCCTTCCCCCTCTCCCCACTGAAGGGGCAACCTAAGACAGGTTCTGATCACATAAAGGCCTCTGGAATGAGATTCACAAGGCTGTGGAAATGAAGGGGCTGTGGAAAGGAAGGGGTGATCAACATCAACCCCTGCCCCCTCTTAGCCTGAGTCTTTGTACTTAGATGTGAGAAATCCTAGTCTCCTGGCTGCCTCTGTCTCCTGCCCTTCTCAGGCCTAAGCAAACAGCCAAAGGGGCAGCTCAGACCGGAGACGGCGGACCCCCAGGGTCATCAGGCCTGGGACATAGAATATGCAAGATCCTGTGAGATCTGTTTGCTGGAGGATCTGTTTAACTTGGAATTTAAAGAAACGGACAGGAAACCTTTGGAACCTGTAGTCCTTTCATATGATAAAACTCCAATCTCTGTCCGGAATCACAACAGGGACTCTGTTAGCATCTTTGTAAGTTACCTGTTTCCTTTGATCCCTTCTGCCAGACTGTGAATCCACAAACTGAGTCTACTTTCTCAATAAAAACCCACTGGGACAAAGGAACAGGGCTCTCCCCACTAGAGGGTGTAGCCATGTCCTCTGTATCCCCACAGATTCATGGAAGAATTCTGTGTATTACATGTGTTTAATGAACATCCACAGCCGAGATGAATACCGCGGGATGGATAGGGTGGTAATTTCTTTCACACTCAAGCATGTATTCTTATGAGAGAAAGAATCTATATGTTTTAAACTTATGCCATACTTTTAAGACATAAGTAGAAAGCAATCATCCTCTACTAAACTAGTAAAAGACTGTTAAGTGATCCTTGCCTGCCATTTGAAAGCAGCAACATAAAAAAGATCTTATTCAATGGTTAATGTAATATTTCTTTTGATTGCAAATTATTTAAGCTATATGTTGAAACTTTATGAAGGGGAAAGGCTGAGGTAAAATTAGTGTAAGTTCTATTCAATCTCAACCTATTTTGAAGAATGTGCCCCTTCACATTAAGGGGCAGTGGCAATGTCGGTAGGAGGGGAGAAAGAGGATGAGGAGATCAGGACAAGCAGAAGGATGAATAGAAGTGTAATCATAATAATTAGTAACAGTAGCTCCTGTTATGAAGTTGCAAAAACAAGACTTGAATTCTAGTCAATGATTAGTGAAGCCTGCCCTCATTCTTTATTATATAAATTCTTTCTCCAAACTACTTCTTTTCCATTAATTACTTGGATCCCAGGTAATTTCTCTATTTTTCTTTTAAGAAATAAGAAATAGGCAAGTTGCAACAAGATTCATAAAAATGCCTGTAGAGCCCTGGCTGGTGTGGCTCAGTGGATTGAGTGCTGGCCTGTGGACCAAAGGGTCACCAGTTCAATTCTTAGTCAGGGTACAGGCCAGGTCCCCGGTTGGGGGCACAAGAGACAAGCAGACACTGATATTTCTCTCCATCTCTTTCTCCTTTCCTTCACTTCTCTCTAAAAGTAAATAAATAAAATATTTTAAAAAATGCTTCTAGAGTTTGACTTCATGGGATAATACTGTGAAACTGTACAGAGGGGAAAAATGAAAATGTTGCAAAATTGCATACAAATTCTGCACATAAGATATACATGGATAGAGAGAAAGGGTGAATCTGACTTCTTTTTTAATCTTTTCATGCTTTTCCAGATGTCCTATTGACAAGCATGTGTTATTTTTATAAGGATGCCACAGAATGACCACTCCATGTTAGTGATTAATCTATAAAGACAGGCTGTATTATATCACTACAGAACCATCTTCCACAGCATGATAGAAGAAGGCTGTTGGCAGAGAGCTAAGGAAAGGAAACATTAAACATGGTAGATTAACATATATTTAGTATATTTAGTATTTGCAATAAAGCTAAATAAAAGAAAATGTTAAGGAAATGTATGGAAAATATACTTAGAATATTTCTTGAAAAAAATCCATGCATAAGTGGACCCACACAGTTCAAACCAATGTTGTTCAAGGACCAACTGTATAGTTTGATCTGAGCCATTCTAGAGGGTGAGCAGATCTCTGCTGCAGAAAGCCCAGCTGTACCTCTCCCACCACGGGGCAGGTGATCCCTGGGGCACTCAGTGAGGTGGTGGTAAGGGCTCCTCACAGCTAGTTACACGTAGCTCATTCTCCTAGAACATCATTTTACAATATGATTTCTGAGCAAAGGTGTCATACATAATCAAGACAGAAATATGGTTACTCAAATAAGTAATTATTTGTATAAGTATATTTATGAGTCATACTTACTTGAATAAGTCTATTTATGAATCTTAGGGCTTTATTATGGAAATTCTAAACAGTAAGTAATACCAGAATCATGAATGATAGTAAACCTGAACCTCCAGCCTTTAGAGACTGATTTAGGGGCAGAACCTGGGAAGTGCTAACAACAGTTAAGGTAAGATCATAATACACTTTTTCTTTGTGCTAATAGTCAAAGAAATAAAATACTAATGACAAAACAAAAATAATTCTCAAAAAAAAACCTGCTTGGAATAAACACAAATGATTTAGTACAACTATAACAAATAATTAAAAGTGAATTAATATCCTCCTGTTTGGTCTCCTCCCAAAAACCTATATAAGTAATTAATGACATTCTAAATGAAGAGTTTGGATGTAATACAGTCTAAGAGCCTTTCCTGCTCATCACTTGTACTTGCTGTACTTCATTTCTTGCATGCACATGTTTGCACAGTATACATAGTAAAGGAAATCAGTCCATATCAACTGTATACTCCCAAAAGAAACAAGAGATCAGGTCTGTGATACACAGCCACTGATGAAAAAAATGAAGGTTACCCAAAAGTTAAGCACAGAATAACTATTTGGTCCAGCAAGGCCACTTATGGTTATATATTCAAAAGAATTAAAATTAGGATCCTGATGAGACATTTAAACACCTAACCTCATAGCAGCATTATTCATAAGACCCAAAATATGGAAACAAACCAAGTGTCCATCAATAGATGAAACAATAAACAAAATGTGTTATACACACAAGAAGAGAATATTCTCAACCTTAAAATAGGAGGAAATTCTAATGCATGCTACAACGTGGATAAAATTAAGGACGTTCTGCTAAGCAAAAAGGACTAACACAAAAAGACAAATACCATATGATTTCAGTTATGAGGTATCTGGCCTTGTCACATGCATATGAATAGAAAGCAAATGACATTTGTCAGGGACGGGTAAAATGGAAACAAAATAGAGAATTATAGTATAAGAAAGGCAGTTCCAATTTACAAGATGAAAAAGCTCTAGAGGTGGGTTGCACAACAAGAATGTATATACTACTCCACTGTACACTCATAAATAGTCAAGATGGTAACTATATTATGTGTATTTTAACAAATTTATAAAAAGGCACTACACTAAAAACTCCTTATAATAACTAATTTTCTCTCTTTAGTTATTTGTAGCAATCCTTTCACTGGTGATAACTCTGCTGTTGCTCTTTTGTGATGGGAAAATTTCTTCCTCCACAGGAAATGGAACAGTTTGCCCAGAGCTCTGGAGAAGATGGTATTGTGGTGTTTAGCCTGGGGTCAATGGTCACTAACTTGACTGAAGAAAATGCCAATATGATTGCATCGGTCCTGGCCCAGATTCCTCAAAAGGTTAGACAAAGTACCTTAGAATAGAAAAACAATGAGGGTGTTAAACTCTCTAAGGTATCTGATTACAGAAACTCCTATGTAAAAGGTAAACTCTTATGATAGCTCCAATTTACCTCAGATAGCAATTTAAAAACAAAGTGCCCATGGCAGGTGCTACAGTGATGCAGAGGGTGTTTTCTTTGGTAATAATGTTGGCATTGACATGGTGACCACTGAGAAGTGTATTTCAGAGGTACAGTGTGAGGTACGTATTATAACAGCACTGTAGACAGGCCCAGATATCACCAAATTCTACCCTATCCATTGCTCCTTTTTGGTGCAAGAATCCTAGGGAACTGTGTACACTACAGATGTTCTCAGAGAGCAGTTACATCTTAACAGTAACATAAACTAGGGATGATAACAGTCTGAGAGGCATCATGCAGTTTAGTCTTGCCAGGTAATCCAGGCTTCCCTCACTTTCTCTGAATTTTGTAACTGGCCTATTCAATGTGTTCTTCAAGGTGATATTCAGAGAAAGGATGTCCAGGGTTCACCAGTGCATCCAGATATCCAAGTCAGCCACAGTGAGTTAGAGAATGAGAAAAAAACAACCTGTAAAAAAGAAAAAGAAAAACTCCCTAGTGGCCTGGGCCTTGCTAAATTCTAAAGTAGGAGGCGTAAAAGAAAGGATAGAGGCTGGTCCAGCCCTCAAGGTGGCCCTGGGTTTTATAAACTGTGGCCCAGAAACAACCCATCAGAATAATAACCTCCTGAGTGAAGAAGTAAACAAGGAAATAAAAAAGAGTCAACCAAAAGCAAGCCTAGCATAAGACAGGTTCAAATGTTCCTACTTCTCCAAAAATTACAGCAGTAAATTATTCTAATACATCAAATACTCAAACTATCTGGGTATTTGTGAAGTGCTCTTAGTTTCCTAAATAATGGAGCTTTCTCCCTATCATCTATGCTAATTTGCTGAGAACCTGAAGTTGCTGTAACACACACAACAAATGGGTGTTAACTAGTTATAAACCAGAATCCACCTTATTAGGTTTTCTTAGAAATTTCAAAGCAACCTTATTTAGCTACCAGACTTAGAAATTGCTTGGCCATTTATTATTAATTAACCACATTAGTCAATGCTGTCTGTGCATCACAGTACATTGTGAGGTGTTAACAGTCAGTTGCATAAAACTTAAATCATCATCATATTTGAAGTGCCAATGGGTTTTTCAAAAACTCTTCTACATTTTAGAGAATTTTCAATCCTAGCTACAGTGATAACACAAAATTCGTGTAAAAATTACCACTTGAAATTTTTCTTCAAGGAAATAGTGATTCATAATTAGTTATTTAAAAGAAGCTAAACATACTCTTAAAGCAGAAATTATTTATTACTATTAATAAATTATTAAACATCAGAATGATTTAATTTTCACAAACAGCTGAATACATTGATTTTGTAAATCCAATTATATAAGACTCGAATAAAACAACTCATGAAACTAGTGAAAATAAGTTAACCACATCCCATGATTAAAAAAGAAACAAACAAGATAACATTAAATCTGAAAGATGAGAGCTGGTATAATAGTTAAAACAAAGTAAGTGTGCAGACAATTAGCAACTTACTTGAAAAGGTCATTGGTAATCTCATTTGTCTAACCCCTGACATCATGATTTCATTCACACTTGACTGAATATAAAAACAAGTACATAGAATAGGAGTATCTACTCCTCTTACATCAGTGTTTTATTGCTTCCTATTATCTAACATGTCTTGTCCTCATTTCCTTATCTGAAAGATGGAAGGGGTTGAACTAGATGTCCCTGGATCTATTTATGATTTAACAAGCCATAATTTTGAAATTTGACTCATGGAAAGTTTCTTTTCTTTACCCTGACAGGTTATATGGAGATATGAAGGCAAAAAACCAGACACATTAGGGCCAAATACTCGCCTGTATAAATGGATCCCCCAGAATGACCTTCTTGGTAAGACTCTGGAAAACACTGAAATCAGCATCAGTTCATCCAGAGTGATGAACAGTTCACTAGGAAAGAAATGTAGTGAACATCTTTTATTGAAAGCCTCAGAAATAAAAATTAACTTCCTTATATGTATTTCACAGTTCTAGGGGAAAGAATAAGATATAAGAGTTGGCATCTTATTTTACAGCCACGTTCCTTATGGCCACAAAGAAAACACCTTCACTGCATGTGTCATTTGCTCTCACACAGAATGCCTCAACAACTTCTGGGTTATCACCCTGTCTCCTAACTTTCTCCTTTCACCAAACCTTTAACCCACTTAAGGACATATGAGTGCCCCTGAAAAACATCAGCCCATCCTTTGTTACCAGTGACTCTCCATTTTCTCTTGGAAAAAGGTCAAAATCTCTTTCTGAACTAGTAACTTATTCCTTTATACTGTGTAGCTTTTCTTCCTCTGACCCTATGCCACTGCCATCACTTCACGTGCTGCCTTGACGCCCTACATGTCAGACTCAGTGACTTCACCACTGTATTTAGACAATATGTTCTAACGTGCCTCACCACTTTTGTTTATGCACTTGTTATATTTTTATCCAGATTATTCTCTTTCAACTTGTCCACTGGCAACTTGTATTCATTTTCAAGTCATCAGAAACACACCAATCTTCTATGTAAGCCTTCACAGTCTCTCCACAAGATTTAGCTGCCTCTTCCCCTGAATTCTGAAAGACATTTTAATAGTCTGAAGTGCATACTAATCTGTTACTAAATACACTTTTATTTCCAAACACTCATTTTATTCCAAGATTTATAATTCATAATTTACTTAAATTCACCCAATCCTAGGTCATCCAAAAACCAAAGCCTTTATAACTCATGGAGGAGCCAATGGCATCTATGAGGCCATCTACCACGGGATCCCAATGGTGGGCCTCCCTCTGTTTGCGGAACAACCTGATAACATCATTCGCATGAAGAAAAAGGGAGCCGCTGTCAGATTGGACATCAACACAATGTCTAGTGCAGATTTTCTCAATGCATTGAAGACAGTCATTAATGACCCTTCGTAAGTATCTCATTTTTAATAGATAATATTTATAAAAAGGTTCTTTTTTCAGGGGTGCATATGAGTTTCATCCCATTTTTAGAGGCTAATTTTGACATTATTATCATAATTTAACTCATGTTAAACCTACTTTTATTTTAACCACTCTTTTATTTCAAAGTTGAATTTCAGCTCCATTTTTAAATGGGTACCCAACTAGTGAAACAGTTTTCTCCTCCAATAATATAAAGTAATAGGTAATCGTAGAACACATTTTATAAAAACATATGACAGAACACATAGAAAAAATAATGAACTAGAAAAAGTCATAACATCTTTCAATTCAATATATAACATTTCTGATACTATAAATTTCTCTACACTCAAAAATGTATTTCCTTATAATCATTTTAACAGATTTTATGAGATATTATTCACATACTATAAAATGTACCTGTTTACATTATAACATAAATATATGTAGTATGTTTACAGAGCTATGAATCTATTGCCATTATATAAATTTAGGATATTTTCATCATCCCCAAAAGATAGGATGTGTGCCTTAGAAGTCACTCCCATCCCTTTCTCCAAAGGAACCATTAATCCACTTTCAGTCTCTATACATTAGTCATTTTGGACCTTTCATAATAAGAGAATCATGCAAGGACTTGCTCCTTTCACATAATGTTGTTTAACTTTGTCACTGTCATAGATTTGCACTGCTGAATGATATTCTATGATATTGATATAGCACATTTTATTTATCCATTTATCACTCTGTGGACATTTTGCTTATTTCTAAATTTGGCTCTTATGAATATTGCTATCTAAGATTTTGTGTGAATATATGTAAAGATGTCAGTAGTTACAGCCAATGTAAACAGACTAAATTATTTAAACACAAGTAATGTTTGAATCAGAGTGGATTTTAAAATTTTTATATACTACTTAGAAGGCATGTTTAAGTTGCAGTGTACAAGATTTTTATTAAGTAGGAAAATGGTCTATTTCGACAGTGACCATAAAAAAGAGTTAACTCTACCATTATCAGACACAGTAGACCAGAAGCACTTCTAAAAATAAAGATAAAAATGTTCATAATAATGAATAGGTTAATCTTTCAAAGCAATACAAATTATTAATTGGTAACACCTACTAATAAATCCCAAATTAAAAAAAATCAAAAGTGGACAAAGAGAAAGAGCAAAGTGCAAGCCTTTAATCATAATGATATTTTCAAAGATCACTTTCTATACTATAAAAAAAGATGACAAAATAAATAAATTAAATAAAAGATTTTACACACTATTTTAAAAGGAAACCTCTTTGACATATATACAACAGTGGAGAACACATATATTCAACAACAATAAGAATAGAAATGTATTTGAACATCCATACTGGGAAAATACACAACTCAGCATACACAATTTTTCAAATTGTAAAGAGTATATGTCCAAGCAAATACAAATTAAAGAGAAACCTAAACTAAAAATATCTCTAAATCCGCCCTGGCTGGCGTAGCTCAGTGGATTGAGCGCAGGCTGCGAACCAGGCATCGCAGGTTCGATTCCCAGTCAGGGCACATGCCTAGGTTGCAGACCATGTCCCCCAGCAACCGCACACTGATGTTTCTCTCTCTCTCTCTCTCCCCCCCCTTCCCTCTCTAAAAATAAATAAATAAATCTTAAAAATAAATAAATAAAATACTTAAAAAAATATCTCTAAATCCATAAAATTAAGCAACACATTCTTCTCAATAGTTCCCCATTTTGGTATATACAGCACAGAAATGTATAAATATGTAAACCAAAAGCCATGTACAAAAATGTTTGCATCAGCATTAGTAGAAATAGCTAAAAAAAATGTTAACAATCCAAATGCCCACTGAACATTGTGAAGCTATAATCTGTGGCACTGTCACATATTGGATACTATACGGCATTGGATTAACTAACAAGTGCTACAGAAAAGACAAAATCTAGTACCACAATACGATTCTAATAAGAAAAATTAATCTATGATGTTTAAAGTAATGTCATTAGTTAATTTGTGGAAGGGATTGCTGACTAAAGGTTCAAGAAAACAAGGAGTGTCTAGTAGCTTGAGTACCCTATGTCACTATCAAGCTAGTAAATACACTGAGGTATTTACTTCATGACTATTGACTAAGTATTAAGAAATTTTGAACTGTCTATTTAGGATATATGCATTTTTCCTATTTTTTATGTTTCCTATGTTTAAGGGTATACTTTACAAAATACATTGTTTTGTTTTGTTTACAGGGATGATAAGTTATACACAAAAAACTGATTTATATCTTTGTTAGAAATGTATATAGCACGCATTCATGTGGGAATTATAATTTCACAAGCCAATAGCATACAAGATAATATTTCTTAATAGTCCAAATAAAGAAATAACATCACATGACTGGTTAATCACACTATTGCTACAAGCAAGTGGAGATGAAGGAATGAAGTCAAATTTAACAAAGAATCAATGACCAACCAAGAGCTGATTTCCAATTGCCAGTCCAAAAATAAAAGTCCCCTGTTACTAGAGCATGTTGCTAGGGAGCATGGTAATAGGTTGGAAGGCTAGCTGATCTCTTTCAAGGGCTGCTTTGAGGGTTATCACCACTGTCTAAGAGACCTATGATGCCAAGACAGGACAGAATGCCCAAGGGTCTCTGGAGAGAATTTTGGTTAGTGAAGAGTCACGCTACCCAAACCAAATTGACCAAATAGTCCTAACAAACTCTCAGTATTTATAGCCTAGATGTTTCTTTGCCATAGCTGCTTCACCACACCTTCTCATCAATAAGCCCCAGATTGGGGGCAAGAGCCTCTGTTTATGAACAAATGTATATAGAGTGACATCCCAATAGAAATTTCTTCATTCTTACATCAAAGCAAACATTGTAGTCTTTGTAATAAACAAGCAAATTAAAGTGACTTCACTTAACTCATAAATAAGTGGATTTGAAATCACATAAACCAATGTGAATGAATTTAAAGATCTATAAATCAAATAGTGAAAAAAATCAAAACCATAGAAGAAATGTCCTGGGTGGTATTAGTGTGGTCAGTAAAAGCTTCTCTGAGACATGAGACTGAGCCCAAGGCTTCCGTCAGAAGTTAAATGTAGCCTTGGGTGTTGCTGGGAAGCCTGCTCTAAGAGGGGGACACAGGAGAAGGAAAGTACTAAAGTGCTGAGGTGGAAACTCACTTGGCAGCTTCAGAGAACAGCCCGAAGGCCAAGGTGCCAGCAAAACAGTGTGCATAGGGAAGAGTGAAAGAGGTGGTTGCCAAGGGTCTGTCCATTGTCACACTGAAAAATTCAACCAAGTAAATTTAAAGATCTAATGGACTACATTAAGCAATTCATGAATGGGGCAAAATACCATTAGCAATGAGAAAGGTTCTCAGAGGTTTTGTACAAAATGGAAGATTTGTATAAGCAGGAGAATGTAGTGGGGGAATTTTAGCAAAATGGAAAAAATAATTATTTTTACCTTTTTTAGATTTATTTATTTATTTTTAGAGAGAGGGGGAGGGAGGGAGAAAGAGATGGAGAGAAACCACAATATGTGTCTGCCTCTCACATGCCCCCAGCTGAGGACCTAGCCCACAAGCCAGGCATGTGCCCTGACAGGAATCGAACTGGTAACCCTTTGGTTTGCAGGCCAGCACTCAATCCACTTGGCCACACCAGCCAGGGCAAAAAATATATATATTCTTTTTAGACTGGGCATCTTTTTCCAGGAAAGTAATGGCAGGGGTTTATCATGCGATTGCCTCTTCCTCCAATGGAAGATACAGAGGTGCCAAGTGACAGATTAACTCATTGGTAGTGATCAGAAAATTCCAGACTAGTTGATAATGATTATATTTCTGGGAGAAGTTAAAATTTCAAATTAATCAGGTATTAAATCTAGTTTTGACATCATGGTCTTTCAGCAGAAGTAACGTCATTTAGGGTATACTGTTTTTTTGTAAACAACATGTAGGGTCCTTTAAGCCAAAAAAAAGGCTTGTAATTTACTCTAAATGGGCTGAGAAACCAAATGGAAACTTTGAGCAAGAGAACGTGATAATCTTCTGTGTTTTAAAACAATATCATTCTGGGTGGGAAACAGACAATAGATTTATAAGAGAAAAGTAGAAGCCCATGGACCACCAGTAAGGAGGTAATCTCCAACCACGATAAAAATTCACTTAAAAAAACATTAAAGGCATCACTTAAAACTTCACTGCACCATCTGTTTTATGTCTAGGAAAGAAAGTCCAAAACCATCAGAACAATTTTATGAAACTTTATTTGAGCTAATAAGTGAGGACCAGCACAGAAGCAAGATAAACAAATGAGAAAATGCTATGGAGAATGGCAGTATGACAGTTCTTTTTACGTACTTAGAATCAAAGGAGAGAATGAAAGAAAAGTTACATGAAATCCACCTGTATTAGGTTAAAGAGGCATGAAAGCAAAGTAGTGGTGGGTGGGTAGGTCCCCCTACCCACTAGGATTGGATAAAAAGTGAAATGGAGAGGTACTTCTTTCACATTGGTAGGTACAGAATAGTTAACATTTTAAATGTATAAGTAAATGTAGCTGGTATGTGGGCAACAAGAGATGTTTGAGGTCATTGTGCTCTGCTGCCTGAAGTCATGCCTTTGAGAAATTATTCAGGCATTTCAAAGGTATATTTTCCTTGATACATAAGAACAAAGGACTGGTTCTTTTATGGTACAGATTAACCTTTAACTGAGGATGCTATTGGCCTGGGATGAGATTACTCACCAGGACCCACCCAGTTAGAAATTTATGATCAGATCATCCTGTGTGGTGACCTTGTGCCACTGAACTTGTGCAGCCCACCATGTGGCCCCTTTTTAGAATAGCACCTATGATTCCTCTCCTAAAAAGAGGTGACTCTCTCACCTTATCTCCCGTCATCACTTTGTAAAATATTTGTCATCAGAAAATTTCAACTTTAAAGCAAA
>PVIA01016704.1:0-18008 GCA_004024845.1 Tonatia bakeri | reverse complement strand
TTAAAAAAAAAAGAAAAGAACTCTGAATAACCAAAACAATCCTGAAAAAGAACAAATTTAGAGAACTCACAATTCCCAATTTCAGAACTTACTATAGTGCTATAGCAATCAAAAGTGTGGTATTATCATGAGCACAGGCATGTATTTAAATGAAACATAACTCAGAGCACAAAAGTAAAGGCATGCATTTATGGTCACTGGGTTTTGACAAAGATGCCAAGACCATTCAATGGAGAAATAAGTCTCTTCAACAAATGTGCTAGGACAACTGGCAAATGAATGAAGTTAGACCCTTACCTCATACCATTTACAAAGAATTTATTCAAAATGAACCAGAGACCTAAATGTAAGAAATGAAAGTATAATACTCTTCAAAGAAAACAGAGGTAAATCTTACAGCAGTACTTACTGAAATTAAGCACTTGGTTTTCTGGAAGGAACTCATAATACAGGACTCCCTTCCAATTCCACCATATACACAACATCACCTTCTCTGGATGAAGACCACCCTTTGGCGTGGTTCATTTCGCTTGCTTCATGATCTCTTCCATTCCACAGTATTGTAAAGTATTCACTTTTCATTGCCCATCACAAATTGTTTTAAAAATGGAACATTTTTGTTTTACATTTAAGTAGAAAATTGCATGTGGAAATAGGGTCAAGAAGATTTTTTTTCACTTATGTGGAACCCAAATATCAAAGCAATTAACATGACCAAGCTAGTGCAAAGGAGTTTCAACACTTCATTTGGATATTTTGAGTATGTCTGCTATCTCCTGTGTGGCATAACATTGATTGTTCTCAATTAATGTCTTGATTTGATCACTATCAACTGGTCTACCCAAACCATGGAGCACTGTCTAGAGAAAAATCTCTAGCTTGAGACTTTGCTAACTACTTTTGACACGTTCAATCAGTCATAGCACCTTTTCCATTCACTGCACAAACCTTTTTTTGCACTTCAGATGCATTTTTACCTTTCTTGAAATAACAAAGCATAATATAGTGAAAATGTGGCTCATTTTCTTCCATCTTTGATATTAAAATGGCTACACAAAAATCCACCTATTTGGGTAAGTTTTTTTAAAGTATATTTTACTGACTATGCTGTTACAGTTGTCCCAATTTTTTCCCCTTTGTCCACCTCCACCCAGTACCCCCTTTCCCTCCAGCAATACCCCACCTTAGTTCACGTCCATGGGTCGTGCATGTAAGTTCTTTGGCTTCTCCATTTCCTACACTATTCTTAATATGCCCCTATTTTGTACCTACCAATTGTGCTTCTTATCCCCTGGACCTTTTCCCCCATTCTCCCCTTTCCTCCTCCCCACTGATCACTCTCCATGTGATCTCCATTTTTATAATTCTGTTCCTGTTCTAGTTGTTTGCTTGAGTTTGTTTTTGTTTTTTTTAGATTCAGTTGTTGATAGTTATGAGTTTATTGTCATTTTACTGTTCATAGTTATGATCTTCTTTTTCTTAGATAAGTCCCTTTAACATTTCATATTAAGGGCTTGGTCATGATGAACTCCTTTAACTTGACCTTATATGGGAAACACTTCATCTGCCTTTCTATTCTAAATAATAGCTTTGCTGGATAGAGCAATCTTGGATGTAGGTCCTTGCTTTTCATCATTTTGAATACTTCCTGCTAGTCCCTTCTTGCCTACAAAGTTTCTTTTGAGAAATCAGCTGACAATATTATGGGAACTCCCCTGTCAGTAATTAACTTTTCTCTTGCTGCTTTTAAGATTCTCTCATCTTTAACCTTTGCATTTTAATTATGATGTGTCTTGCTGTGGTCCTTTTTGGGTCCAACTTGTTTGGGATTCTCTGTGCTACCTGGACTTGTATGTCTATTTCCTTCACCAGATTGGGGAAGTTTTATTTCAACATTTTTTCAAGTAAGTTTTCAATTTCTTGCTCTTCCTTTTCTACATCTGGCATTCCTATGATTTGGATGTCACCACGTCTAGAGATGTCCCAGAGTTTTCTTATTGTCTTGTTTTTTTGAATTCTTGTTTCTTCATTCTGTACTAGTTGACTGTTTATTTCTTCTGTATGTTCCAAATTGTTGATCTCAACCCTGGCTTCCTTCCCTTCACTGCTAGTTTCCTGTGGATTTTTCTTTATTTCACTTAGCATAGCCTTCATTTCATCCCTTATGTGCCTGCTGTACTCAGTGAGTTCTTGAGCATCCTTATCACCAGTGTTTTGAACTCTGCATTTGATAGGTTGGCTATCTCCGTTTTGCTTCATCCTTTTTCTAGAGTTTTGATCTCTTCTTTCATTTGGGCCATATTTATTCGTCTCCTCAATTTGACAGCCTCCCTGTGTTTCTGTGTCATTAGGAGAGTTGTTTTGACTCCCTGTCTTGGTGTACATGTTATGTTTTAAGGGACGTAGCCTTAGGTATTTGCAGGGTGGGGCGACCTTCTTCACCACTTTGTGGTGCTGTATGTCGGGGGGGGGGGGGGTTGGAGAAGGAACAATGGGGCTTGCTTGGCTCTTGCTCCATTTCCAGTCACTTCCCCCACTTCCCATATGAGACCAGAGCCCTTCTAGCTGCTGCCCTGGTGTGCATCTCAGAGTGGGTGGGTTTGTGTGAGTTCTAGGACTGTGTGGGTCCTTTAAAGGGACTCTCCTGAGAGACCGGCAGTTTCTTCCTCTGCCCCAAGCCCCAATGGTTTTTACAGACAGAAGTTATGAAGCTTTATTTCCCCAGTGCTGGAACCCTGGGCTGCTCAGTCGGGCTTGGGGCTAGGATTGCTCATTCCCCAGGTGTCCAGTTTGCCATACTCTGCCACCACTGTCCCACTGCCCCAGTTTCTGGTCACTCTGCCCTTTTTCCCCATCTGGATGAGTATTTCTTCTTTTAATCCTTGGTTGTCAGACTTCCATACAGTTCAATTTTCTTGCAGTTCTAGTTGTTTTTTGTTTTGAGGTTAGCTGTGATTCTTATGGTTGTGTGAGGAGGTGAAGCGTGTCTACTTATGCCTCCATCTTGGCTGGAAGTCCAGTTATCGACTCTGAAAACAAGGAGTCATCCTTGCTTCATCCCTTACACTCACACTGCAATCTCAGTCCACTTAACAAAATTCATTCTAATTCCAACCACTTATACCACCATTCCTGCTACCCAAATCAAATCCACCATTGCTTCTTACTTCAGTTGCTGTGGTTTCCTGGGAATCATTCACACATGCTTTATGTTTTGCCTCACACCTTCAACTATTAAAAATTGTTAAGCTTTTTTTTAATGTACCCTGATATGAACAGTTGTCACAATACAATCTAACAAAACTGGTTCAAATGAAGTTCATGACAACTAAACACTACTAGAGCCAGCTGAGGGCAACTGAACAAACTTTTTTTCCAACTGTAAGGGCCAACTGTATGCATTGTTTTGGGTCATTTTATGTAAGAGACTTGAGACCACAGATTTTGGTATCTGTGGGGGCCTTAGAATGAATCCCCCATAAATACCATAAGAGGAATGAACTGTTTGGGGAGTCAAAAGTTATACGCAGATTTTCAGCTGCACTGGGGCCAACACCCCTAACCCCCGCACTGTTTAGGGTCAACCGTATAATAAATATAGACAATACTGTTCTAATCATCAAACTTGCTAAGAAACTAGAACTTAATTACTCCAACCACTAAAAAGAAAGAATAGTTATGTAATGTGATAGAGGTACTAAAGACCACTACAATGGCTATCATATTACAATATATAAATGTATCAAATTAAATGCTTACACCTTAAATTTACACAGTGTTGTATGGCAAATATGAAAAGATAAATTGGACTTCATCAAACTGATAAATGTTTATGCATCAAGTGACACTATAAAGAAAGTGAGAAAGCATCCTATGGAATGAAAAAAATTTGTAAAGTGTTGGAGACTGTCCAACATCCAACCCTTGACAAAGTCGGGTCGGATGAGATGCATCTGCACAGCAGAAGTGGCTGTGGCCAGATCTCCTGTCTATCTCTTCCCGTATGCCTGTCCCTATTAGCATCAGGTGGTGAGATTTTTGGACACCTGTGCTTTATAACAAAATACTCTGCACGATGCCTCTGATTCTACGTGGAATTATTTGTTGACCACTAACTAGAAGCCCCTAATAACCCTAATGCTGCCCACTCCTCCCACCTGGAAAGTAAAGGATAGAATTAAACTATGGGCAGACTAGCTGCCAGAACATTGAAGGAAGCCATTGCTGGGAATGTCTAAGGAGTCACCATTCAAAAGCTCAAGATTTATTAGAACCACTGCCTTTCCCATGCCCTAGGCAGGAGCAGTTATTGTTGGGACCAGGTGGAAAGAGGAGGAAGGAGTTTTAATTAAAATATAATAATCTTAGTACATGGAAACATAATACAGCCCCCCTAGATATGTAGTTAATAGAGCAAGGCAAAAAATCATTTATCTAATTTAGACAATCTAATTTCTATTAACAATAACTAGTTCTTAAATCACTTTTTGTATCCCTTTGATTTAGATCAATCTATAGAAATTTGGTAGATATTTAATTATTAATCAGCATGTGAAAGTTTTTGCTCATATAGCTTCGTTGGTTATCTGATTAATGACCCTCTTGGTCAAAATAACCTTTGTTTAATATGGTTACTTTGTGGGACTTTTTGTAAATTTCGGTTTGTTTAATATGATTGATCTGTAAAACCTTCTGTACTTTTTGAAATTATTTCTATGGTAACCGTTTTTGTGTTAATAATCATATTATGTATTGAATATTGTATAACCTCCCCTATAAAAATAAAGATCGATTTTACTTGGTGAGTCAGTCAGGTCTAGAGAGCCTGGCTGTCCTCCGGCACCACACCCAGTGTCTCAATTCAGTCGCTTCGCCTTAGCCGTGCATCCTTCTGGGACCGAGACCCCGCCGAGGCTGAACCCCGGCAGTAAAGCATATATCTAATAACAGTCTAGTATTCAGACTATATAAAAAAACTCTTATGAAAAGGGAATCTTCATGCATTGTTGGTGAGATTGCAAACTGGTGGAGCCACTTTGGAAAAACAGTATGAAGGTTCCTTAAGAAATTAAAAACAGAACTGCCTTATGATCCAGTGATTCCACTTCTGGGTACATATCCAAAGAAAATCAAAATAGTAGTTCAAAAGAATATATGCACCCCTCTGTTCATTGCAGCTTTATTTACAATCGCCAAGTTATGAAAGCAATCCAAGTGCCCATCAACAGACGAGTAAATTAAAAAGTGGCAGTACATACATACAATGGAATATTAGCCATAAGAAAGAATGAAATCTTACCATTTGTGACAGTATGGATGGACCTCGAGTGTATTATGCTAAGTGAAATAAGCAGCACACAGAAAGACAAATGCCATACAATTTCACTGATATGTGGAATCTAAAGAACAAAATAAACAAACAAAATAGAAACAGACTTATAGATGCAGAAAACAGATTGATAGCGGCCAGAGGGAAAAAGGTTTTGGGGGGCTGGATGAAAAAGGTGAGGGATTAAGAAGTACAAATCACCCTGGCTAGCGTAGCTCAGTGGATTGAGCTCGGGCTGTGAACCATGCATCGTAGGTTCGATTCCCAGTCAGGGCACATGCCTAGGTTGCAGGCCATGTCCCCCAGCAACCGCACATTGATGTTTCTCTCTCTCCCTCTCCCTTCCCTCTCTAAAAATAAATAAATAAAATCTTAAAAAAAAAAAAAAAAAAGAAGTACAAATCAATAGTTACCAAATAGTCACGGGGAAAGTACAACAGAAAATACATAAGGGGGAACCCCTCAAAACTTGAATTTACTTATAAAAAATTGTATATTTATTCTTACATGTTTAAACTTCAATCACCTTCAAAGTATTCTCCTTTAGATGCAATACACTTATCTAGATGTTTTTCCCACTGCTCAAAACGGTTTTTGAACTCACTGATTTTGATGCCTTTTAGCGCTTCTGCAGCATTTTGTTTCACCTCATCCACATTGTCAAAATGTTTCCCTTTGAGGACTTTTTCCACCCAGGGATACAAAAAAATGTCAGTTGGGACAAGTTCGGGTGAATCAGCATGATGGTCATGCTATTTTTGGTCAAAAACTGCTGAACACTCAGTGGTGTGGGTAGGTGCACTTGTAAATCACTCATCATGAAATGGGCAAAAGTACTGAAAGTCTTCAAAAAAAATTCACTGAAACTGAACACAGCCTCCCACAACGGTGCCAGGTGGTACACTGATACAGATGGAATCCTAGAACACTCACCTAGTGGAGGAAGCCTGTACTACAAGGGGCCCACCCTTTAGTAGAGAATTCCAGTTTTTTTGGGGGGGTCCCTCCTTATAATCAATAATATTGTAATAACTATGTATGGTGCCAGGTCATTACTGGAAATATAGGTGGGATCATTTTGTAAAGTATATGACTATCTAATCACTACCTAAAACTAATACGAAATAATATTAAATGTCAACTGTAATTTAAAAATAAAATTTAAAAAAGAACTTTCAGCGTTAGGCGAGCTGGCGGCGCTGGGGAGGCTAGACCCTGCAGTCCCTGTTAGTGATTTTGTGGTCCGAGTCTGCTGGACCGGGACCTGAAAGACAGCTACAATGGCCGAAAATGGTGATGAAAAAATGGCTGCTCTGGAGGCTAAAATCTGTCATCAAATTGAGTATTATTTTGGTGACTTCAATTTGCCACGGGACAAATTTTTAAAGGAACAGATCAAACTGGATGAAGGCTGGGTACCTTTGGAAATAATGATAAAATTCAATAGGTTAAACCGTCTAACAACAGACTTTAATGTAATAGTAGAAGCATTGAGCAAATCAAAGGCAGAACTTATGGAGATAAGTGAAGATAAAACCAAAATCAGAAGATCTCCAAACAAACCCCTCCCTGAAGTGACTGATGAGTATAAAAATGATGTAAAAAACCGATCTGTTTTTATTAAAGGCTTCCCTACTGATGCAACCCTTGATGACATTAAAGAATGGTTAGAAGATAAAGGTCAAGTACTAAATATTCAGATGAGAAGAACACTGCACCAAGCATTTAAGGGATCAATATTTGCTGTGTTCGATAGCATTGAGTCTGCTAAAAAGTTTGTGGAGACCCCTGGACAAAAGTACAAAGACACAGATCTACTAATACTTTTCAAGGAAGATTACTTTGCAAAAAAAAATGAAGAAAGAAAGCAAAATAAAGTGGAAGCTAAATTACGAGCTAAACAAGAGCAAGAAGAAAAACAAAAGTTAGCAGAAAATGCTGAAATTAAATCTCTAGAAGAAAAGATTGGCTGCTTGCTGAAATTCTCGGGGGACCTAGATGATCAGACCTGTAGAGAAGATTTGCACATCCTTTTCTCAAATCATGGTGAAATAAAATGGATAGACTTTGTCAGAGGATCAAAAGAGGGAATAATTCTATTTAAAGAAAAAGCTAAGGAAGCACTGGATAAAGCCAAAGATGCAAATAACGGTAACCTACAACTAAGGAACAAAGAAGTGACATGGGAAGTACTAGATGGAGATGTGGAAAAAGAAGCATTGAAGAAAATCATAGATGATCAGCAAGAATCCCTAAACAAATGGAAGTCAAAAGGTCGAAGATTTAAAGGAAAAGGAAAGGGAAATAAAGCTGCCCAGACTGGGTCTGCTAAAGGAAAAGTACAGTTTCAGGGCAAAAAGACTAAATTTGATAGTGATGAGGAACGTGATGAAAATGGTGCATCTGGACCAGGAAAAAGAGCAAGAGAAGAAACAGACAAAGAAGAACCTGTATCAAAACAGCAGAAAACAGAAAATGGTGCCGGAGACCAGTAGTTTAGTAAAAAACTTTTTAATAATTTTAATTAGGTTTTCAGCTGCTTTTGTCTTTGGAGGCTTTAAAAAAAGAAAACCGTATTAGGTCCACTTCAATGTCCACCTGTAAAAAAGGAAAATTTTTTGTTGTGTAGCTTGTCTCTCTTTTTTTGTTATCCAAATGAGGATATTTTTGATGTACAGTTCTATGTTATTTCAGATAATTCAAATATCAGAAGATTCTTGTACTAAACTGCCTTTGTAATATGAGAATGTATTAGTACAAACTAATAAAATATACTATATAAAAAGAGGAAAAAAAAATAAAAAATAAAAAAGAACTTTCACAAATGCAACAACAAAAAAACATAAAATCCAGTTAAAAATGGACAAAAAACTTGAATAGACATTTCTCCCTGGAAGATATTCAAATGGCCAATAAATACATCAAATAATGTTCAACATCATTAGTCACTAGGGAAAGAAAATCAAAACTACATTGAGATACTAGTTCACACGACTAGAATGGCTATGAGAGAGAGAGAGAGAGAGAGAGAGAGAGAGAGAGAGAGAGAGAGAAATGAGAAATCTTGGTGAGATGTGGAGAAATTGGAACCTATTGTAGGCTAGGATGTAAAATGATGCAGCTACTATGAAAAATCATTTAGCAGTCCCCCATAAAGTTAAACATAGAGTTACATATGACCCAGAAAATCTACCCCAGGGTATATCCAAGAATTGAAATTAGATGTTCAAATGAAAACTTACAATGAATTTTCACAGCAGCACTATTCACAATAGCTAAAAAACATGGAAACAACCCAAATGTCCATCGACTGATAAATGCATAAGCAAAACATGGTATATCCACCCAATGGAACATTATCCAACAATAAAAAGGAAATACTGATAGATACTATGACATAGATGAACCTTGAAAACATGCTATATGAAAGAAGTCAGACACAAATTATGCTGTATGAAAAATGGCAGGCCACATATTGCATTTGATTTATTTGAATATCCAGAAGAGGCAAATACGTAAAAAGTAGATTCATAGTTGCCAGAGTCTGGTGAGAGGGGGAAATAAGGAGTAATTGCTTAATGGGTACAGCACTTCCTTTGAGGTAATGAAAATGTTCTATAACTAGTGGCAATAGTTGTACAACACCATGGATAGACTAAAAGCCACTGAATTATATACTTAAAATGGTTAATATAGTGTATTTTATGCGATTTTGTCCTAAAAAATAAATCATATTCCTTTTCTACCTAAAATAGCACCTGGAGATATTTTTGTCTTGAGTTTTTCTCTTAGGAGTGACAGTAATAGTCACCAACATTAGCTTTAGTATTTACAAAACATTTTGCCATACAATCCTATGTAATCTTCACAATCCAACTTAGAGATGAAACACTGAGGCTCAGAGACATATAAAATATAGCTAGGAAGTGGGAGAGCTGGTCACTAGAGCCACACTGGTCTGACCCCACTGAATTATACTGTCTCCGAGGCAAACCGCTTCAACTTCTGATAAGCTTGGAAAAAGACAGGAGATGCCATTATGTACAGGCATCTTGGGCAATTTTTCTTTTCCCAAAGTTAGTATTTTAATTAAAGCACTAGCAATATTCTTGTGCACAATAAAAATTTTAACAAAACTAATAGAGATTACTGACAGCAGCACAAAACAAAAAATTACAGATTTCCTTTGCTAAATTTCTACACACAGGTTTAAATTCTCTGTATGCCATAGTGTTTGCATCTCCTCTTACCAGTGAAGTTCGGAACAATGTTTACAGGGCACGGCAGTGAAGTAAGGAGATGATTGTGCATGTTCTTTATACAACTAGCCTCATTAGGCTACAGCCATACTTCCTGTTAAGGATTAATTGGTGAATGACACCACTGATTTTCTAACACTCTATGTCTTACAGAGGTTCCTAAAGAGGAAGCAGAGGGCTCAGGGTTACCCAACTTGTGTCAAGCAGAGTAGCCTCTTAAGGCTATGTTTTCCACATGGAGTGTCTCCTTAATATAATATTTGGAAAAAGGATTCCACAGCTTAAAAAAAAATACACTAAAAGTCACTGCAGTACACGTGTATCCTCACTTCCTTCAGAGTAGGTTTTTAAAAATCTTTGCATATTAGCCAACATTATATAACTAAGATTATTTCTCAGTACAAGCATAGTAATGCCAAGGGTCTCACTCTACACTTGGTTTTTGAGTTTTTTTAATTTACCAAGCTTAATTAAACCATCTTGGTAATCCCCATTTTACAGAGTAGGAACCATAACCATACACCAAAAAATAAGTGACTTGTCTCAGATGACAGAGTAAAGCATGAGCAGGGTCCAGGCATGAAGCCCCAACCCAGGTGGCTTAGCCTGCTGGATGGTGCCAATTTTTCAAAAGCCTTCATGCCATGTGGTCATTCCATGCACTGTGACATGAAAGTAGAGACATCTCTACTCATGCATGCCAAAAACGCTTGAGCTAGCTACAGGCCAATACAATTCGAAACCTGTGCTGGCTCAAGGGCAAAGACTAGCCTCTCTTCCTCCCATGCTCCAGATTACCCTTTGTTACCTTTTCCAGATGCAACATATGGTACAGTAGAAATTATGAAACATGAAACAAATGACCTGAGTTCAAATCCTAACTCTGTATATTAGTATCTACTTCATGCCTCTATCCTCTGGGCCTCAGTTTATTCACTGTACTTACCTCATGAGCTATTAGGAAAACTAAATAAGATAGTACATCAGTTCCCACCCTGTGAACTACAGACCCCTGGGCACCTGTGGCCATATTACAAGAGGCCTAAAAAAGCATACACTACAGAAAAAGAATCATTTAGGAACTAAGGCTCAAAGCCCTAGAGTAAAATTGTCTGGGTTCAAATAAAAGTTTTATCAGTGGAGCAAGTTACTTAGCCTGTCTATGTCTGAGATCCTCATTAGTAATTGGAAAAAATAGCACCTACTTTATTGGATTATTGTGAGGATTAGATGAGTCTTTACGAGTGCTTAGAACAGTGGTATAGGAAGAACTCATCAAATGTTAGTTATTGTTACTGTTATATGTGCTTATGTATTCTTTCAAAATACAACTATCATCACATGGATGTTTGTGAAGTTTTATATTAAAAAGGGCTGTCATATTTGAAAAGGTCAGAAACTTCTAAGATAACACTTGTAAAAAGAATCCAGTACACTACCTGCCATGTCCTAATCCAGAGTACTTGAATCTATGGTTTCAAACTTTTAAAATTTATTAGGCTTGTTTTGTGGTCTAACATAGTCTATCCTAGAGAATGTTTCATGTGCACTTGAGAAAAGTATACATTCCGCTCTTGTGAGTAGAGTGTTCCATATATATATTGTCTAATTTATTTATAGTGTTGTTCAAATTCTCTACTACTGAACTTCTATATTGTTGTTCAATCAAAAGTGGCATACTGAAGTCTCCAATTATTACTGTAGAACTGTCTATTTCTCCCCTACATTCTTCAAATTTTGCTTCACATATTTGGGGCTCCTTTGTTGGATACATATATGTTTATAATTGTTATTAACTTCTTGCTGTACTGAACCTTTTATCAATAAATAATGTCCTATGTCTCTTGTAAACTTTTTTCATTTAGTCTATTTTGTCTGATATTTAAGAGCCAACCCTGCTCTCTTTTGGTTATCATTTGCATGAAATATCATTTATTTGGGGTAAGGGATATTCTTTTTTCTTTTTATTGCTATAAAATTGGTACATAACATTACATAAGTTTCAGGTGTATATTATGCTTCAATATCTGTATATACTATAAATAGGGTTCATACTAAAAATCTTGTTACCATCCATCACCACACAATTGACCCTTTCACCATTTCATCCACTCCCAGACCCTTTCCTCTTTGGTAACCACCAATCTGTTCTCTGTATGAGTTTGTTTTTGTTGTCCTTTGTTTATTCATTTGTTTTTAGATTCTGTATGAGTGAAATTATATAGTATAATATTTGTCTTTCTCCGTCTGACTTATATCACTTAGCACAATACCCTTAAGGTCCATCCATGTTGTTGCAAATGGCAAGATTTCAGCTTGTCTATGACTAAGCAGTATTGAGTGTATGAGTACATGTACATCTTCTTTACCCACTCATCTATGGATGCACACTTACACTGTTTCTGTATCTTGGCTATTGGAAATAGTGCTGCAATAAACATAGGAATGTATGTATCTCTCCAAATCAGTGTTTTTGTATTTTTCAGATAAATACCCAGAAGTAGAATTGCTGGGTCATATGGGTAACTGTATTCTTTTTTTCAGGAATCTGCTTACTGTTTCTAGAGTGGCTGTATCCAGTTTACATTTCCATTAACAGTGTAATAGGGTTCCCTTTTCTCCATATCCTTTCCAACACTTGTTATTTCTTGTCTTTTTGATAACAGTCATTGTAACAGGTATGAAGTGATATCCCATTGTGGTTTTGATTTGCATTTGCCCAATCATTAGTGAAGCTGAATATCTTTTCATGTGCCCGTTGGCCATCTGTATGTCTTCTCTGGAAAATGTTTAATCAGATCCTCTGCCCATTTCTTAACTGCCTGTTTGTTTTCATGTTATTGAGTTGTGCGAGTTCTTTACTTATTTTCAATATTAACCCCTTATCAGATGTAAGTTTTTCAAGTATCTTCTCCCATTCACTGGACTGCCTTTCCATTTGGTTGATGGTTTCCTTTGCCATGCAGAAATGTTTTATTTTGAAGTAATCCCATTTATTTATTTTTGTTTTGGCTTCCCTTGCCTTTTAAATCACATCCACAATAACATTTCCAAGACCAATATCAAGGTGTTCATTGACTATGTTATTTTCTAGGAATTTTATGGTTTCAGGTTTTATATTAATTCATTTTAAATTAATCTTTGTATATGGTATAAAACAGTGGTCTAGTTTCATTCTTTTCATGTGGTAGTCTAATTTTCCCAACATCAGTCACTGACATGAGCGAACTTTCCCCATTGTATGTTCTTGGCTCCTTTGTCATAAATTAATTGTCCATATATGTGTGGGTTTAATTCTGTTCCATTGAACTGAGGATCTGTTTTATGCCAATACCATAATGTTTTGATTACTACAGATTTATAGTATAATTCAAAATAAATGAGTGTGATTTGTTCTTCTTTGTTTTGTTCTTTTCTCAATATTGCTCTTCTTTCTCAAGACTGCTTTAGCTACTCAGGATCTTTTGTAATTTCCTATAAATTTTAGAATTGTATGTTCTAGTTCTGTAAAAAATGGCATTGGAATTTTGTAAGGGGTTGCACTGAATCTGTAGGTTGCTTTGCCTAACATTGACATTTGAACAATATTAATTCTTCCAATCCATGACCACAGAGTATCTTTCCAGTTATTTGTGTCTTCTCCAACATATTTCATCAGTATCTTATACTTTGCAGTGTATAGGTCTTATACCATTTTGGTTACATTTATTCCTAGGTAGCTTATCTTCTTTGACACAGTTATGCATAGGATTGTTAATTTCTTTTGATAGTTTGTTTTTAATATATAGAAACACCACAGATTTCTATATGTTTTTTGTATTCTGCTAACGCTAATGAATTCATTTGATACTTCTAGCAGTTCTTTGGTAGTCTTTTGGGTTTTCTACACATAAGTATCATGTCATCTGCCAATAATGACAGTATTACTGCTTCCTTTCCAATTTATATGCCTTTTCTTTTTCTTGCCTAACTGCTATAACTAAGATTTCCAATACTATGTTGAATAAAAGTGGAGAGAATGGCATACTTGTATTGTTCCTGATTGGGAGAGTTTTCACCTTTTCACCATTGATATGATGTTTGTCATACATGCTCTTTACTTTGTCTAGGTATTTTCTTTCTATACCCACTTTGTTGTGAGTTTAAATCATAAACAGATACTGAATTTTGTCAGAAGCTATTTCTGCATCTATGGAGATGGTAACTTTTATCCTTCATTTTGTTAATATGGTATATCACATTGATTGATTTTCAGATGCTGGACCACTCCTGCTTCTCTGGAATAAATCCCATCTGATCGCGATGCATAATCTTTTCACTGTACTATTGAATTAGATTTGCTAATATTTTGCTAAAGATTTCTGCATCTATATATTAGTCAACTGTAGGAGACTGTTCTGCATGGCGTGGGTCCAGTTCCCACTCAGAGATGTGCAGGACCCACGCCCACAGATAAGTTCTCCAGTAGGGAATCAGGCCTGCAATGTACCTAGGCCTCTTTAAGACTAGCTTTTGCTAAAATTCCCTCACCTTGAATTCAGGCAGCAAATGTTTACTGCAAAGTAACTTTCCTAAAATCCATGCTAAACCTTCCAAGGATGAGTGTAACCAGTTCAACCACTTTTCCCTTTGCATTTTCAAATGTCCCTCTTCTGTGATGTGATTAGCTGCATTGTCTCCTTTGTTTTCTGTAAAAGGTAACCATCTAAAGCCAACCTGTGCATAGTAAATGAGGACCATCATGTAATGTGCTGAGAAACCCAATAAAGGCCAGTCACAGCAAAGGTCTCGGCTTTTGCTTGCTCTTTTCCTCCACAGAACTCGGTAGTCCATGTGAATGTCTCGTGCCTCATCCACAATGTGGCGGACCCCATGATCCGGGGTCCACATCAGTCAACGATATTGGCCTGTGAGATATATATATATATATATTTTTTTTTTTTTTAATTTATTTGGTAGTATTCTTGTCTAGTTTTGGTATAAGGGTAATGCTGGCCTCAAAAATGAGTTTGGGAACATTCCCTCCTCTTCAATTTTTTGGAAGAGTTTGAGAACAGCTATTAAAATTTTCTTTGAATGTTTGGTAGAATTCACCAGGGAAACAATCTGGTCCTGGACTGTTGTTTTGGGGGAGTTTTTTTAATTACTGATTCAATCCCCTTACTAGTAATCGGTGTATTCACATTTGCTGTTTCTTCATAATTCAGACTTGGAAGATAATATTTTTCTAGGAATATACCCATTTCTTCTAGGATGTCCAATTTGTTGTCATACACGGAATAACTTTTTCCATCCTTTTACTTTCAATCTCTGTGTGTCCGTATCTAAAGTGAATCTCTTATAGATAGTATATAGATGGATCCTGGGTTTTTTAATCCAATCTGTTAATCCCTACTTTTAATAGGATTTAATCATTTACATTTAAAGTAATTGCTGACAAGGAAGGATTTACTTCTGCCATTTAGGAGTATGTTCTCTGTATGTTTTATATATTTTTGTTACATTCTTCATTACTGCCTTTTCAAAAAAAAAATTAAGTAAATCCTACCTATAAGATTTATTAGAGGTTTGATCTTCCCAGGCAAGTGATCGTCTCCCTCTATTTCAATAGTTCCTAACAAACAGTTCCTTCATGAATATGTCCCAAGATATTTGAAAGGAAGAGCCTACCCTTCCTGGTTATAAAAGTAGTCTCAGGTTCTATCCCTGTTTTCATCCTCTGAATTAATTGCACCTTAAACACACATTCACCACACACTGTTCACCATTCATATGTAAAGTTCATTATTATTGTCCGTTCTCTGCCTACATGTGGTTTGGTTTAGGTAAGATCCTAGAATACTTAGGAAGGATGTCTTGCTTACTGGCTGACAAAGATGAGAGAGAGAGAGAGAAAATCGCTTACATTGTAGGAGCGGGGATGCCTCTGCTTCCACTGTACCAGGAGCAGCTGGGCCACCACCAAGGTAGCGATGAGGATGAGGATCATTTCAGCATGCATGGCTTCGTGACCACGGTGCTTGGCATGCATGCGTGCATGCTCGACCCTAAAAGCCAAACAGATGGGGTTAGCCAGGTCAGGGATGGTGTGTGGTGGTAAAGGGGCAGTGCTTCCCAGGGATATCCTACCAGTCCATAGTTCAGACCATTCTTGTGCTTTGCTGCTGCAGAGCACTATGCAAATTAGGGGCTAGAAATACATATGCCTTAGAGCACAGGCATTTTGGCATAGAATAGGGGTTCTATGGTCCCCAATAACCAAGCTCAGCTATTGGGTTAAATGTGGGTGGTCTGCTGCCTGCCCCCAATGGCAGATATAGCTGACACCTTTCCTATAACAGGAAAGAGATCCCAGGAGAAGCCTATGCCATTGCCCATTTCAGACCTACTTCAACCTATCACTGGAAGGAAATAGTAACCCAAAGAGAAGATTATAGCCATAAAGTCTCATACTCTTAGTCAATGGTATTTATGATACCAATAAAGGAGTAACATTGCAAAGATATGCTAATTCCAGGGTTAAAGTTTTGCTTTTTTTGTCTTACCCTTTCTGTCAGGACAGGGATCTTGAAGACTAGTTATAGCCTAAAAAATTTGGATTGCTTTGACTTTACAGTGATTCAGGAGTAACTTCACCATTAACATCCACAGGTAAAGAGCCTCCTCAAGGACTCAAGAACACTACAACTAGAAACTCTTATTTAATCTAAGGCCAGCATTCTCTGGTCCTAAGGATTGGCAGCAAGCTATTTCCTTGGTCAATAAAAACAGAAAGCTTTCTCTAAGAACAGAGAATGGTTATTTCTACCACTCTGGGTCAAGAACCAGCTAAAGGAGAAGAATGAAGAAGAAGTTAGACAAAACTAAATACTAATGTAGCCTGTAGTTAGGAGTTTTTATACAAACTTTTCATACATAGGGGTATTAGGGAGGGAAGGAAAGGACAGCATAAATGGTAACTTTACGGAATTCTCAAAGGCAAGAAGAACCCAGTGGGATGAATTATAAATGATAAAGCAAATAGAGCAAAAAGTTAACTACAGAATCTTGGTGGTAAGTGTAAGGGTGTTCACTGTGCACTTCTTTCTTCTGCAGCCAATGTCAGTGAGCCAGCCAGCCACAGCAGCTAAGGGTTCATTTTACATAAAACACTATCCTGGGTGGGAAAATCTGACAAAAAGATAATGGGTTAGAGTCAGAAACTTTAAGGTTCAGACATACTTCTGTGGTCTTGGCCAAGAAAATGAACTTTTTCGTTTGTCAAAAGCAGTCCATATCTTTTCTGCCTTCCTCATAGGGGTGTTGTGAGAATGAGCTAAACTAAAGGAAAGATAACACTTTAATAACCTAAGGACTGTAGGGAGTTATAAAGATAACAAGAAATAAGTTTCTTGTTCTCAGACAATACATAACTGAATGGGTGTGCACAACAATGAAAGAAAGGATCTAGAACAAAGACCAGAGAAGTCATCTATTTCACATTCCTACTCAATTCAAAAATTATTTTTGATATCCTTTGTTTGAATACTTCTATTGGCTTGAGAATATATGCCTCTTAACACAATCTAACCTAGAAGTGTGTCAGCAGTCTCTAACACATTGAGATACTCATATGTGCTTATGAAGGAATAAAACTCCAATGCTTTAAGAAGCAGGAGGTACTCTACCTCTCAATATACCATGACTATTAAAGAAGTTTCTAATAATGAGATAAAAATCTATCTTCCCACACCTTCAATGCCTTGGACCTAAACCTATACCTGGAACAATAAAGGACATATTCATTCCACTTTCCCAATGTTGCCCCTTCAATGATTTCTCATGATCTTATTTTAAAAAAACAAAACCAAAATTTATACTGTTCTTAATACCATTTTTCTGGCCCTTTTAGTTCTAGAGCTTTATTTGTTTATTTTTGGAAAGAAGGGAAGGGAAGAAGAAAGAGAAGGAGAGAAACATCAATGTGTGGTTTCCTCTCACACTCCCCCTACTGGGGACCTGGCCCACAACCCAGGCATGTGCCCTGACTGGGAATTGAACCAGAAGCCCTCTGGTTCGCAGGCTGGCACTCAATACACTGAGCCACACCAGCCAGGGCTAGACCTTTTATTTTTTAATTGTTGTTCAATTACAAGTTCTAGAACTTTTAAACACTATTCATATAACACAATGTAAAGACCATTAATCCTGGCTGCCTTTTTCTAAAGGTCATCTAGCTAAAGATCTTCATATAATGTAGCATTTATAACATCCAGTGTGGCCTCAGCGTAGTGGAGACCAATGGCTTTGTCCCTCCCTTAAGGTAGATGGCATAAATAGAAATCTATGAATACCAGTTCCGGCCAAGATGGAGGCATAGGCAGTCGCATTGTGCTTCCTCGCACAACCAAGACTAAAGACAACAAAAATTGAGAAACAAG
>PVIA01016703.1:0-18022 GCA_004024845.1 Tonatia bakeri | reverse complement strand
TGCTTATGTTGGCCATTCTGACTGGTGTGAAGTGGTACCTCATTGTGGTTTTAATCTGCATCTCTCTGATAGCTAGTGATATTGAACATCGTTTCATGTGATTTTGGATCTTCTGTATGTCCTCCTTGGAGAAGTGTGTGTTCAAGTCCTTTGCCCATTTTTTAATTGGGTTGCTTGTCTTCTTAGAGTATAATCGTGTTAAGTTCTTTATATATTTTGGAGATTAAGCCTTTATCTGAGGTATCATTGGCAAATATGTTTTCCCATACAGTTGATTCTCTTTTTATTTTGGAACTGTTTTCTTTAGCAGTGCAGAAGCTTTTTATTTTGATGAGGTCCCATTTGTTTATTCTTTCCTTTATTTCTCTTGCTCTAGGGGACATGTATAGACCACTTCTTTATCCATTCATCTAGTGATAGAAACTTAGGTTGCTTCCATATCTCGGCTACTGGAAGTAATGCCGCTGTGAGTATCTGGGGGGATATGTCTTTTTGAACAAGAGTTTTGGGGTTGCTTCGGGTAAAGACTAGGGGTGGGGTTGCCGAGTCCTTCTTTGTCTCTTGTTGTGGCCTTTGCTTTAAAGTCTGTCCAGTCTGGTGTAAGTATTGCTACCCCAGCTTTTTTTGTTAATTTCTACTTTCATGAAATATCTTTTTCTCTCCCTTTACTTTCAGCCTGTGTGTGTCTTTGGATCTGAAGTGCGTCTCTTGCGGGCAGCATACTCAAGGGTCTTGGCCTACCTACTCAGCCGTCCTGTGCTGTTTGATGGGAGTGGTGATCCATTCGAATCCACAGTAACTGTTGATAGGTAGTTGTAGCCGCTTTATTCTTTATAGTTTTCATCTGTTTTCCTTCTTAAACGTGTCCCTTTAACGTTTCTTGTAATACTGGTTTGGTGGTGATGACTTCTTTAGGTTTTTCTTGTCTGGGAAGCTCTTTATCTGTTGTTTGATTCTAAACGATAGCTTTGCTGGGTAGAGTATCATGGTTATAGATTCTTGATTTTCATTACTTTGAATATTTCATCCAAACTTTTCTGGCCTGCAGAGTTTCTGTTGAGAAATTAGCTGACAGTCTAGGAGCTGCTTTGTAATAACTGTTTTTCTCTTGCTTATTTTAAGATTCTCTCTTTGTCTTTAACCTTCGGGCTTTTAATTATGATGTGTCTTGGTGTGGGCCTCTTTGGGTTCATCCTGTACGGGACTCACTGAGCTTCCTGGGCTTGTGTGTCTGTTTCCCTGGCCAGCTTGGGGAAGTTTTCCACCATTGTTTCTTCAGACAGGTTTCTAATTCGTTGCTGTTCCTCTTCTGGTACCCCATGATGCGAATGTCGGGCTGCTTGATGTTGCCCCAGAGGCTCCTTTTGCTATCCTCATTATTTTCGATTCCTTTTTCTCTTTGCTGTTCTGCTTGGGTGTTTTCTGCTACCTTATCTTCCAAATTGCTGGTTCGACCCTCTGCTTCATAGAATCTGTTGATTTTCTGTAGTGTATTCTTGATTTTAGTTACTGCAGTCTTCGTTTCTGAGTGGCTATTTTTTATGTTTGCCATCTTATTTTTATGTTTCCTGTCTCTTTGTTGAAGTTCTCACTGAGATCATTGAGCATCCTTGGGATTTTGGATGACTGCAGTTTAGTTACAAACACACATCTTTATGGTGCTGTACCTTGTTCTCAGGAACATGATGCAATTTATGGATAGACTTTCTTCAGTAAGGTTGCTTATGCCTTTGGTTATCTCCTTTTGTATTTTGTTTTTGTTGCTATTGGGAATAATATCCTTCCAATTATTTTCTCAATCAAGTTATTAATTACAGAGAAACTTGATTTTTGCCACTTTATTTTAAAATCAATAAATTATCATAGTCTAATATTTTTTCAAATGACTGCGCATGAGGGACTCCTCGTGGACACTGTCATCAGCGTTGCTGGGTCACCTCCACGCACTCCACGGGAGTGGAGGGGACGTTGCTGCTTGACGCCCCCTCAGGTGGGTCTGGCTCTCGAACGATCTGGTGAAGTAACAGATTGCAGAACCACTTTCTGTGGGAATAAGCAACCCAGCACTCAGCTTTTTCCCTTGAGCCCCAAGGCTAGTCCAGAGACCTTGGTGGGCTGGAAAGATGGAAGTTGTGCAGCAGTTTTTCAGCAAGTGCATGCGTGTGTGTGTGCGCGCGCGCGTGTGCGCGCGCGTGCATGGAATGCTCAGAGAGCTCAAAGGTCACAACAGCTAGCATCCTCAGGGCCCCTGGGCCCGTCACTGTTCTACACGCTCTATAGTTACTGCTCCATTTATCGTTTGTGTCACGAGGCCTTGCTGTTATCTTTATCTTATTCTTGAGGAATTTCAGAGACTAAGCTGTAAGGAATTTGGCCCAGTTGAACCTGTGTGGTCTGGCCTCAAAGCCAGCTCTGTGGCTGTGTTGCGACACTGGTACTGGAGTGCATGCGGGCTCTCCCACAGTGGTCGCCGGGGCTCGGACAGCCAGTGTGTGGGCATGTGGTTTTGTTGTTGCTCTGGTTTTTGTTTGTTTGTTTTTTACAGGCAGGAAAACAATAAAGCTATTTTAATTTTGGGGAGGGAAAGGTTATTTTCTTAATCACGGCTAATTGGGTTTTTGTGTTTTTTGTCCTGGGGTTGAGTAGTAGCCTTGCAGCTGTGGTGGAGAACAAGGTAGGTGTGCCGATGTGAAGGACCTGAGATTAACTGCGCCGTGGCCTGTGGAAGAGTGCACGTGCTGTGGTTCCCAGTGGTTCTGTGTTCGTGTGCAGACGCAGGTCCAGTGCATGGCGGTTTGAAGGGCACTGTCAGGTCTGTTAGCTCTTGTGTCCTCTGGCAGAAGAGGAACATTTTTTAACCTTTTTACAGTGAAAAATCACAGGACACAGAATGAGCATGGCAGGAATGTGTCGCCTCTAGTACAGATTCTCTTTGCCTTCCAGTCACCTTCTGAGTTAAACTTTGGGACACTTTGTGCTTTGCTATAACCAGGGAAGATTCTCTATACTAGACTGCAGTATTTTCAACAGGATTTGGAGCTTCCTAAGAGAGGTACAAGTCAGTGCTTTCAAATTTTCTTTTTTTTTTTTTTTTTAATTTAAATTAGGCAATAGGTTCATGCTAAAAGCAAGACACTAGCCCCGGCCTGTGTGGCTCAGTGGATTGAGTGCTGGCCTGCAAACCAAAGGTTGGCAGATTGATTCCCAGTCAGGGCACATGCCTGGGTTGTGGGCCAGGTCCCCAGTAGGGGGCGCACGAGAGGCAACCACACATTGATGTTTGTCTCCCTCTCTTTCTTTCCCCCTCCTCCTCTCTAAAAACAAAGTAAATAAAATCTTTTTAAAAAAAGCACACAAGCAATTGTCACTTAAAAAAGACACTAAAACGGTACAAAGGGGCTAAGACTGAAAACCCCTCTCCTGTCCCCCCCTCCCCCCAGGCAGCCGTCATCTCTGCAGAGGTATTCTGTGCACAGATAAACAAATGTATTTTCCCTTTTTTTACACACATGGTGTGTATTGCTTTATTTTCTCACATATGATGGGGGACCCAAGAAAACCAGAATTTATTTATAAAAACTGTATATTCTCACATGTTTAAACTCCAGTCACCTTCCAAGTTCTCTCCCTTTGATGCCATACAGCTCTCAGAACTTTTTCCACTCCTCAAAACAATTTTTGAACTCATCGATTTTAATGCCTTTTAGTGCTTCTGCTGTTTTTGTTTGTTTGTTTCATCTCTTCCACATCAGCAAAATGTTTCCCTTTGAGGACTTTTTTCATCCTGAGAAACAAAAAAAAGTCACTGGGGCAAGATAGGAGAATGGGAAGGTGGGGCATGGCATGGGGTCACACCGTTTTAGGTCAAAAACTACGGAACACTCAGCAGGGTGCAGGCAGGTGTGCTGGTAAATGACACATCGTGAAATGGGCCAATGCGTTGAGTGAGTCTTCAGCAAAAATTTACTGAAGCTGAACACAGCCTCTCACAACGCCGCCATCTGGTGCACTGATCCAGGTGGGTTCCTAGAATTCGCACCGAGGTGGGGCAAGCCTGGTGTGGAGGCTCTGCTTTCCTAACCAGTCCCGCCCTCTGGGCTGCGTCTGCTCCTTTGTTCTCGGGGCAGTGCTGCGAGGAATAAGCTTTTACACAGTCATTTTGTACCAGGGTGTTTCCGGACGCCAAAGCCCCAGAGGCGGCGTCTCTGAGTGCGTGTGGTTCCCACTGGCATTGCTCGATGGCCCCTCTCCCATCCGCACTTGGGACGCCTGTTTCCTGGGACTTCTTCCCTCACCAGCGCCTTGTGCTTGCCAGAGTTTTGTCTTTTTGCCATCCTGATAGGTGAAAAATAGTATTTATGTAGTTTTATGAGTGAGGTTTTACATTTTTAAGAGCCATTTTTACTTTTGTTTCTTACTGATTTGTAGGTAGCGCTTATAGAGTGGGGGAGCCAGCCTGTAATCTGGGATAGGAGTTGCAGATATTTTTCCCATTGGTCATTTATTTTCATCTTGTTTATATTGGCTTTTGTCAGACAAGGCAGGTACATTTCCTTTCGGGTGAAGAGAAACTTCATCCCCTCTCCCTTTGAAGGACTTCAGGATTTTGTTTTATAGCCAGAGTCCTCCCCTACTGTAAGATTGCTTTAAAAATTCTCTTAACATTTCCTGTGGTACTTTTTATAGTTTCCACAAAAAACCTTTTTATTATGAAGAATGTTAGACATAGTCAAAAGTAGAATAGTGTGATGCAGCCGTTACCCAGCTGGAGCAACTACTGACTCACCTGTTCCGTCCAGACCCATCAGCTTCCTCTCCGGCCCCTTCAAATTTGAAGAAGTACCGGCTGTTTTATCACTTCATCTGTAACTATTTTAGTGTCAGTCACTGAAGATGGGGAGTCCTTTAAGAATGTAGCTACAATACCATTTTGGTACCTGAAAGTTGAATACTTTCCAGTGTCATACACCTCTTAAGTATTCAGATTTCCAGGTGTCTCAAATATCATAATCTTTTCTGTTGGACTCAGAATCCAAATAGTCTGTATATTGCGATTGTGATAGATCTTCTGAGTCTCTTAATTTATAGGTTCCTTTACTTCTGCTCCTCCTCCCCCTCCCATGGCTTGATTCTGTCTTTTAGAATTGTTGGTTAGAAAAAAATGATTCTCTAACCTTCTGTATCTGGATTTGCTTATAGCATTCTCATTGCACAGTTTAATATATTCCTTTGTAGCTCCTGTAAATTGGTACTAGGGTCTACAGTGTAGAATATTAGGAAATAATATCCTAATTTTCTTTCCAGTATATTTCATCATTAGCATTGTATTCCACCAGAAGGCAGATCATTTCTGGTTGTCTTTTGGATGTACTTTGGTTAGGTGCATTAAATTATTAGATATCAAATATTAATATTATCATATAATCTAATATTAATCAGAGGATAATAATTCTATTCTCTTTTCATCTTTGTCCTCAAGGTTCACCCAGGTTTTTTAATATTTCAGAATTTTCTTCTTTTTTAAGGTTGAATAATATTCCATTGTACAGGGATGGACAAAAGTAGGTTTACTCTTGTCAGTACATGAAACGTGGAGTTTATTCTTCTACTTATTAATGATTGTATTGTTCATTTGCATTGCAACTGTAACCCTACCTCTGCCCACCTGTGCGTATAGCCCACACTTCCTTTTTCCACTCCCCCGTTGGAGGACGTTGAGCTTGTCCCTGCCCGGGCTTCTGTGAGCACTGCTGCGGCCAGTGCAGGGAGGGCTGGCATCTCCTCAGCTCAGCACTGAGGTCCTGGTTCAGTTCTTTCAGACGAATGCCCAAAGTGGGGTTCTGGGTCCCGTGGCAGTTCCAGTTTGTTTGTTTTTTGGAGATCTTTATACTGTGTTCCATAGTGGCTGCACCAGTTTGCATTAGCTGGAATATTTTTATAAGAGAGGCTTCTTCCTTATCTGCTAGTTGATTAGTTTGCGGTACAGTTTCTAAAGGAGAGGCAGGATAAATGCCAGTTTTTTTCACCTCACATACCAGTTCTCAAAATGAATTGGTTCCCCAGTATCCTCTAATGCTGGCCGTTTAGTTTTGTCATTTTGAACTCATGGGTTTATTTGATGTTTCCGTCCTTAACACTGTTGATTCCCATACTGTCCTTTGATTGGACAGCAAGCTCCTCTGTAAGCTGGAGCCTTGCCCTTTGATGCAACCATCGTGGGCTGTGCTGCTACGGTCTTCCATGTCTAGTAAGAAAAGATGGTCCCAGCCCATCTTGTGTGCCTGGGTTTCATTCTTGGCCCCCCCACCCCCCGCCCCGAAACACAGAATCAGCCATTTCTGTAAGTAAATTTGACTTCTTTTAATGGAAAATGCTATTTGGAGATTTCATTCTGGGCACTGAGTATGTGAATATGTCCTTCCTTCCTTCCTTCCTTCCTTCCTTTTTTTAATTTGAAGATGTAAATCTTTTTCCCTCTTGGAATTTATTTTGGTGTAAGGCATTCATTTTGTTTTTTTTTTTATTCCAGAGAGCTACTCACTTATTGTAAAACAATAAAATGTCACCTTTATCATACTGCTACATTTCTGTGTCTTTGGAACTAGTTGTGTGGATTTTGCTTTTTCTAGTCTCTGCTTGTTTTTTAGGGGGAGGTTGGTGAAAACATTTTTTTTTTAGCTATTTTGGTATATTTATATGTCTAAATGAATTTTAGGATTAGTTCTGTTTCAGGAAAAAAGGAAATGTGTTTATATTCTTATTAGAAACATTGAAGCAATAGCTGCTGTCTCGATGACCTTGAGCCTTTCTTTCTGTAAACGTGGGGAGGCTGTTAGTGTGAATCCGTGTTGTTGTGTAGCCGACTGCCCCCGAACGTGGCGCCTTAAAACAGCACGTGCCTGCTGTCTCTGTGGGTGGTTCTTGTGGTCTGGAAAGCCCAGCTGAGGCTAGGTGGCCTCAGGTGGCCTTGCCCACGTGTTGGGGGTCGCACCTTGTGCAGCCAGGAGGCTGGGGTCAGACTGTGCATACCATGGTCTCCCGTGGTCTCGTCTGCAGGGGCAAACCTCTGCCCAGTCACAGAGGCGCTCCTGCTGTGGGAACAGCAAGACCCCTCCCAACCCATCTAGTGTAAGTGCTTCTCAGGCCTTTGCTTGCCTCACATCTGCTGTCACTGTGTTGGCTAAAGCGAGCACGTGACCCAGTCCCGCATCAGGAGGGGGAAACAGCCTTCACTTCTCCAGGGGAGGAGTGGCAGTCGCCCACATGGGAGCAGTTACGGGGTGGGCGATTCCTTGTGACTCTTTTTGCAGACAATCTACAATTCTCCCCAGTTTTTTCCAATTTTCTATCTTTTAGGAACATCTTAAATCTTTTTCCAGGTCAGTCTTATACATCTCTTCAGTTTATTCCTACAATGCATATTTTATCTTTCGCAGCTACTGTAAATGGTGTCTTCCCCCCACCCTCCATTTTGACATGCAGTTCCTGGGCAAGTGACACCCGTAATGGTTGAAAGTGAGAGAACAGCAAGAGAAATACACTGAGGACTCTCACTCCCACTCCTGTTCTTGTCCACTCATTTTCCTCTCCCATGTGTTCAGGCCACAAATTCTGAAATAATTTAGCTACTGCTTCTTTCTGGAAATACTGGGAAATATAAATGTTCTTCTGAGGTAGCATATGATATGCCCTATTCTGCAACTTGCTGTCCTCACTTAATGGTGTCTTCACTCCGTGACAGTGCGTGGAGATTTTTCCCATTTTTTATTGCTACATAGTATTCCCTTGTGACATTCCTAGGCTTATTTAACCAGTCGCCTATTAGTGGATGCTACGGTTACCTGCAAACAGTGCTGCAGTGAACAACCTTGTACACGCGGTCACAGATGCCCCTAGAGAGTGGGTTCCTGAAATGAGACGTCTGGGTCAAAGGGCAAAAGAATCTGTAACTGTATTGAAGTGGCATTTCTCACTTACCACATCGCTGAAAATCCAGAAGTCAGCTTAATTGATTCTGTTTGTGAGCCTGTGGAGAAGAACCATTACTTTCATATGTGTTGCTGGTAGAGGTTTAAGTGGTACAGCCCCCAGAGGGGGAAATCCATCATCTACCAAGTTAATTTTTCTTCATGTGAAATTGAGTATTTTTCCCACATGTTTATGAGCCATTTATATTTTTCTATGAACTCTTTGTTCCTCTGCCCATTTTCGTGTTGGGTTGCATATCATTTTCTTGACTTCTAGAAGCTCTTTATGTATTAGATTAACCTTTGTGTTTCGAATTGCAAAGATTCTTTCCTATGTAACTCATGTCTTCCGTATTACTGATTTTTGTATAATGACTTTGTTCCCAGCCACCTTGGAGGAGTCAGCTGATTATGACCTGTGGTCAAGACCCTGCCTGCCATTTTTTTTCTAGTAGATAACATTCTTTGGAGCACAGCCATGCCCGTGTGCTGACATGCCGTCTGTGATGGTTTTTGCATGATCACAGCAGCAGAGACAGATCGGTATGGCCTGCAGACCTTAGAATATTCATCGTCCGGTTCTTTACAGAAAAAGAAAAACTGACCCCAACTTAAAGCAACCACATGTTTTTGTATGATGCAGTTGTTTTGACTTGAACCTAAAAATAAAAAGCCAGTAAAACTCTTCGTGTGTGCATATATGTGCCTTTAATGATGAAACTGTGAAGCCATGGGCAGAGCAGGCGAGGTGCACATGGGGGTCAGAGTGTCCGTTTCGGCACATGACATGCGTGGTAATGGTGATGCTGTATGTGATGTGGCCAGTGCATTCCCACCACGTCGAGTGATTCCTTGAGACGCTTTTGTCCGACCGTTCTTCTGTGCACTACCTGAAGGAGCTGTGGTCTGGCTGAGCTTGGCCCTCTGTCCAAATCACCCTGATCTCCAGCAGCTCAGTTACCACGTGGCCTCAGTTCGGAGGCTTTCCTGGGTCCAGTCCTCCTCAGCACCGCTCTGCCTGAGTGGAGTGGGGCGGGGGGAGTGTGGAAGTGGGTGACACAGTTTGGTTGCTTGTTCATGTTTAGAACTTCTTCTCTCTGGGATTAAATAATTGCCCTTTGTTACACTGAGATTTAAGGTTATTCTATTTCTTGGAAATTTATATTCCTGTACTCAGTGACTTTCTATTTATGTTTCTGTTTATTTTAGAAATTTCCCAAACCGCTCATCTAATTTACCACTAGTTAAAAAGTTCCTTTAAGCACATCATTTCGTCAGGGTGCCAGGTATAAACCCATTCTAGGGAAAACATTTTTAAAGAACATATTAATTTCATCGATAGTTTATTTTTGAAAAATTTGCATAAGAAAAATCAAATTTTCAGCCATTCTCAACGGCTACTACCAGTGCTTGAGAGAAATGTCTTCTTTTGGGGAAGGTCTTGACTAGAACAACTGTTGGAATGCGACCTTGACAGAACTGTGTCGTCCCTACTAGGTTCTAACTAGATCATTAAACACATTGCATGTGGATAAGGAGGTAAACTGACTTTGTTTCCTTCTTTGGGAATTTCAAGAGCACCACACCCAAAACATGGTGTTTAATTGACCTATGGCCTCTTGGAAAGAGTTCCTTATCTTGGACCCTGGGAACACTACATTTAAAAATTTTTTGAAGATTTTATTTACTTATTTTTAGAGAGAGGGGGAGGGAGAGAGAAAGACAGAGAGAAACGTCAGTTGGTTGCCTCTGTACGTACCCCTACTGGGAACCAAACTGGCAACCTAGGCATGTGCCCTGGCCGGGAATAGAACCAGTAACCTTTTGCTTTGCAGGATAGGATGATGCCCAACCAACCAGTTGAGCCACACAGGTCAGGGCATATTTTAACAGTTTCAAATGAAGCAGATGAAACTATGGAAAGCATGTTTATCAGGCTTTCTGATGACTTAGCAAGAAAGACTAAGGGATAATTGGATAGCGGCTTCAGAATTCAGAACACTCTTAGTAGATAGGAGTGGTGGGCTGAATCTAACAAGATGAAATTTTACAGGGCTATTTAAGATTCTGTATTTGATTCAGAACACCAACTGAGCAAGCACAAAAGCAAGTAAAATCACAGATTGATATAAATTGAAAAGCATTTAAGCCTTAGCCACTTAAAATAGGGACAAGTAATATGCATATGTCAATGTTATATATTAGTGCTCGGTTTGTTAGAGTAAGTTCCATTTCTTTTGATGATCTTGATGGCTAGGTAAAGACAATAAACAGGAGGGTATTAAATATCTAAGTTTTTTATAAAAAGCCAAATGAGTGTGCTTACGTAAAACGAGCTTGCCATTTAAAAAGGGGAACAGTTATGTAGAAACATTACCTGCACCCAAGCTTCACCGCTCACAGGTGTCAGATTAGAAAGGAATCCTTCAGTCTCTTGGCTTTCTGAAGGTTTACATTTTTCACTTACTTTTTGAACGTCTCTTTAAAAGACGAGAGCGAGCTCCATTTCTGAAGATTGCTACCTTTTTCCAAGATTTCGTTGTGGTTTATGTAAAACCAAAGAAGCAGATGCTTAGAAGTGGGAGCTTGTGTTCTGCATTCTGACCCCTGTGCGGACTTAGTTGCCACCAGCTTTTTTGTTTGTGTTTTTTTCTATTTCGAACTGTTTAATTCTCTGTTGTTCATTTTAGGTTCTAGGGGGTTTTTTGGTTTTGGATTTTTTTTTCCTTCAAAATAGGAATTATCCAGTGTTTTTCTTTAATTTAGAATGTTTCTTAATAAGTTCTTTCATTTGGAATTACCGGTTTGTGTCAACTTGAACTCTCGGTTGCAAGTGACCGAATCTGACCTCATGTTAGCTAAAGCACAGAAGGAGCTCCTTGGGCTCGTGTGACTGAAAAGTCCCCAAGGGGAGAAGTAGCCCGAAGGCCTCCCAGTGATCTCATCCGGACATGCTTCCCTCCTTCCTCTCTGCGTTCCACTCCCCTGGGTGTGTCCGACTTCTTCACACCTCAGCTCCTTAGCCGCTGGCAGCGTTGTCATGGAAAAAGACCAGCCTCCTCAGCATTCACACCACATCCTTTTTCTTCCCCTTTATTTTTATTGTTTTCACTATTATATTTGACCCTATTTTCCCCCTCTGTTCACCGCCACCCATCTCCGCCCCCTTCCCTCTGGCCGTCACCGCTCTGCCGTCTGAGGGTCCGGCATCTGCTTCCTTGGCTACTCCCTCCACCTTCTCTGGCCCAGTGCCCCTCCCTGCTCCCTCTGACAGCCGTCAGTCTGTTCCCTGCGTCCATGCCTCTGTTTCTGTTTGTCAGTGTATTCTGTTCGCCAGATTCCACCTTCGGGTGAGATCACAGTCATCTTTCTCTGACTGGCTAGCTTCACTGAGCATAATGCTCCCCAGGTCCGCCCCTGCTGTCCCGAGGGTAGGAGCTCCTTCTCCTCATGGCCACGGTTGATTCCACGTGTGAATGACTGTGCCGGAGCTTCTGACCCCCTCATCTACTCATGGCACTAGGGCTGCTTCCAGATCTTGGCTCTTGTAGCTACTGCGGTGAACGTAGGGGTGCACATATCCTTTCAAATTGATGGTTCGGGGTTCTTAGTGTATACGCCCAGAAGTGGGATCGCTGGTCATAAGGCAGTTCCATTTCTAGTTTTCTGAGGAAATTCCATATTGGTTTCCATAGTGGCTGCATCAGTCTGCATTCCCACCAACAGTGCACGAGGGTTCCCTTTTCTCCACGTCCTCGCCAGCACTTGTGTGTTGATTTATTGATGGTAGCCATTCTGGCAGGTGGTATCTCATTGTGGTTTTAATGTGCATCCCTCTGATGGCTAGTGACTTGAGCATTTTCTCACATGTCTGTTGGCCATCTGCATGTCCTCTTGGCAGAAGTGTCTGTTCAGGTCCTTTGCCCATTTTTTTAATTGGATTGTTTGCCTTCCTGGTGTTGAGTTGTATGAGTTCTTTCTGTATTTTGGAAATCGCGTCACTTTCTGGGAGAGAGTTCTGATTATGACTGTTAGGGTTATCTGCTCACCAACTGCTTGGAGTCGAGACAGGAACGGTTTCCAGAAGAAGGATGGGGGCAGACAAGAGAGCAGATGTTTACAAAATAGGTCAAAAAGCATGAATATTTTGGGGCTTCTCTCCCTTCTCCCAAAAGGAAGCGTGTGCTGAGGATGGCGGGTTATGCACGTACGAGGCAGGTGTGTGGTGGCTCCCTTAGTACCCCAGACGTTCGCTGTGAGGTTCTGAGTCTGCGAGTGTCTGTTCACGTCTGTAGACGGTGGAACTTAACGTGCGAGATTGCTGCCCACCAGCCGCTCACCTTATCTGTAATAGTCGTGGCTGAATTCAGCGTATGTTGCGGTTATCTACCGATTAGGGACTGTGTGGGCATTTAGCTGTTGAAAAAAGTCCTTTATTAAAGTATAACTAACTTTAGAAAAGCAGTGTAGAGAAACAACTTTTTTTCAAAGACTATGTCAAAAATAGGTGATTGGCAGTCAGGGTCAGGGTGAGCACTTTAGGTTTCAGACACTGCGTGGGGAGAGAAAGAGGCACAAGGGAGTGATGGGGGAGTGACCAAGCAGAGGAAGGGCAGGTGGGAGCCAGACGCAAGGATGGGGAAGGGAAGTAGGTGACGGGAGACCGTGTCCAGAGCTCTTCTGTGCTGAAGGCTTCCAGTCATACTTAAGCTTTATAAGAATAATCGCTCCTCCAGAATAAACAAACAAAACAGGAACAGACTCCTTCACACAGGAGCAGACCGGTGGTTGTCGGAGGGGTGGGGGTGGGGCGCTGGGTGGGGACAGTGAGGGGACCGAGCAGTACAGGTTGGCAGTTGCAGAGTGGTGGCAGGGATGTGAGGTCCAGCGCAGGGAGCACAGTCAGTGATGTTGTAGTCACTACGCATGGGTCCAGGTGGGGACTGGAAAAGTCAGGGGACCACTTTGTAAAGTGATTGTCTGACAGTAGGTCGTATACCTGAAACCAGTATGAAGTAATGTTGAATGTAGACTGTAATCTAAAAACCGGTGTTGGTGAGGATGTGGAGGGAGGGGAACCTTTTGCACTGTTGGTGGGAATGCAGACTGGTGCAGCCACTGTGGAAAGCAGTGTGGAGATACCTCAGAAAATTAAAAATGGATCTGCCTTTTGACCCAGCGATCCCACTTCTGGGAATATATCCAAAGGAACCCAAAGCACTAAACCAAAAGAACATAAGCACCCCTACATTCACTGCAGCGTTATTTACAATTGCCAAGTTACGGAAGCAGCCCAAGTGTCCATCAGTGTGGATGAGTGGATAAAACAACTGTGGGACATTTACACAATGGAATACTACTTCACCATAGAAAAGAAGAAAATTTTACCTTCTACAACAGCATTGATGGACCTGGAGAACATTATGCTACGTGAAATTAGCCAGTCACAGAAAGACAGATACCATATGATTTCACTCATATGTGGAATATAATGAACACACCAAAGTAACAAGGAAAATGGGGACAGACTCACAGATGGAGAGAGAGCAGGATGGCAGTGAGTGGGGGGAGGTGAGGGGGCTGGATTAAGCACAAAGGAAAAAGGACTTATGGACACAGCAGTGTGGTGATTGCTGGGAGGAGGGGGTATAAGGGCACTGATGGTAATGCAAAAAATACAATAAAGACAAAAATTTTTTTTAAAAATTTAAAATTTGAAAGAAAAAATAATTGCTCCCCTAGACTTAGTTATTTTTTGTGTTGACATTCTCATTTGAGGATGTGCTTTTAAATCTTTTTGTTCTTCAAAATTAGTCTCATTTCTAATTTTTAAGAAGCATCTCTGGATAAGGAAAAGTCCTAGGTCAGCACTTTAAATAAACCTACTGTGTTCATAGACGTTTTTTTTCATCGGTGAATGTTCAGTAACATTTAAGTGTGTAAGAGTTTCCATTGTTTTGTTTTTGACATTCTGTTTCACCAAGTTGTAAACTTAGTAAACAAGAAGCTTTGGTATCCGGCGTTTGGGATCAGTTGAAGTCAGTGGGATTTAACAAAAATTGTTAACTGTGATTCCCGAGAAACATCCAGCTGGGTCAGCGCACCAGGCCCCTCCCAGGAGGCTTGCAGGGACCTCCTGCCTGCAGCCCATGATTATTTCCTGCCTGGCCCCTTTGCACAAGGGACCGAGGTTGGTAGGACAGCTTTTAAAAAATACTCCACAACATGGCAAGCAGAGTTTCTTCTACATTGGCAGCTGCACAAGAAGATACCTTGTTGAGGTTTTGTGTCCTTTGTAAAGACCTGAGGAAAAATAACGCTGGCTCTGGCTTGCAGAATTCTCCACCTGCAGCCTGCTCTTCTCACCCCCCAACCTCTGTCTACAGATGCGAGTGAGGGGTCAGGTGCCGTTTCTTGACTGGCAGACTACACTGCCATTCGTTTCTTCTTAGCATTTTATTTTGAAAACTCTCGAACATGTTGAAAAGTCTACATCATTTTTCACTGAACACCATACACCCACTGTCCAGATTCTGTAAATAGCATTTACTGTGCCTACTTCATCTCATACTCGTCCATCAGCCCCTCTTACTGTTTTTGCTGTATTCCAAAATAAATTAGTATTGGGGTTTTTTCCTTATCTTCTCTTAGCTGTGAACCCCTAACCTTTGTGATAAGGGCTTCGGGCACCCGTGGTGGGCAAGGGTGAGGAAGCATGCTGGCCAGTGAGGGCCCAGCACTGTTCTTGCCACGTGGCGGGTGCAGAATGATACTCACTGCTGCTTGCAGCCCCTCCGTCCTCTTTGACATGCCCTGGGGAAACCTCAGTTTGTCTGTCAGGAGGAACAGTTACTTTTAAAATACACCATGTGTTTTAGGTATGTGTGAGCTCCGATTTGGAAGATGGACTTCCTTCTGTATGATAGTCTATGTAAGACATTATATAGCATTTGAAATGGTTAAAAAGGATAGATTTAATTATGTATCATAAAAGTATATATGCAATACGTTCTTTACAGTGGTGATTCACTTGGAAGATGCGTGTGACAGTGTGGTCCAAGGAGACCCACATTGCTGGGTTGGTACCTCGAGGGTCTTAAGGAAGAGGCTGGGAGAGCACCCCCACTTCAGCCGGCGTGGCTTCCCTGTGGTCTGTTTGCTGTGAATTAAGCTTTCATTGCAGGAAAAAGTTTGACACTTGCAGCTGTTCAGGTTACCTGGCCCTCTGCGCAGCCCCGTGGGTCACTGCACGGCGGCGGTGCTGCAGCGGAGGGTGAACACCGCCTGCACTCTGGGGAGGACGCGTTGCGAAAAGGCGTCCCAGTGGCTGTAGATGAGGCATACTGGGGGTTTCAGTGGCGAGGGGGTAATCTAAAACCGTGTGACTCTGGGACGTGTGGACATATCTGTACGGCCATATGCATATCTCTTCGGTCCCTGCGCGGGAGTGTCCCAGCTGAACAAAACCCGAGCCTCCCGTCCTCACCTCCTGCAGTGGCGGGGCGCGCCTTTCCCCTTGACGAGATGGGTGTGTTCTCAGTACTTCGGGGAGGCGGGGCTGGTCTCTAAAGGCAGTGGGGCAGCTGCCGGCCCCCTCCCCGACCCAGAACAGAACAGGGGCTCTCACCTGGTGTGTGTCCTCCCTCCTCACTCACGAGAGGGTTGGGAACTCATTTCGGTGACATGTCTTCCTTTCTCCCCTGCAGCCGCGGCCACTGTCGGGAAGTGTTCTGTTCACACCAGCATGTTTACAACGTGAACTTAAAGGTTCTTTGTCTTTTACTAAGTTTACATTTGTAACTTCCTTTCCTCTGCACTCCCAGCAGGCTCGGGTTATGTATGATTTTGCTGCGGAGCCTGGAAATAATGAGCTGACGGTCAGTGAAGGGGAAATCATCACAATTACAAACCCGGTAAGAGAGCTGTGTCCCTTAAGGACTTACTTTTTAAGACTTTTTCTAACAAGTTGATCACTCAAACCCACATGAATTTTTTCCTGTTGCTTACGAAGTATTGATGGTAAAGTAAGAATATGTATTTGCAGACACCAAAAAAAGGGCAGTCCCCTGAAGACGGCTGGGTGGGGTTCTATCAGACAGAGACGGAAGGCAGCACCCCTGCTGGACCGGAGGAGGGGTAGAGATCAGAAAGTATTTGGTATTTCTTAGAAACCTTGGCTACCATGTGACAGCCTGTGAGCTGGGGGTTCTGCTGAATACTGAGTGTATTCTCCTTAATGTATTTCCCCATGAGCTCAGTGAGGTCTGTATCTTTTATATCTTTTTACAAATGAGGGTAGTAAGACTGAGAGAAGTTAAGGAATTTGTCCCCAAACCATTCTGCTTGTAAGCGGCAACACAAGGATTCAAAGCCACGTGTGTCTGGCTGCTAAGCCTCCACTTTTCCCTCCCTGCTGGGGAGCACTGCATGTGATCGATCCCGCGTCCTGGGCGTGCAGGGTGTGCAGACCAGTAGGCTGAGAACGCTGGCTCCCAGAGCCAGACCCCCCAGGATGTGTGCGGACTTCAGACTTCATCGGTTGAGTGGTGGGATTGTTTCAGGGTTTTGCCCGGTGTTCATGGTTGGCTGGTTGGCGGTGGTGTGGCAGGCGGCAGGGTGCGACCTGCGCTTCAGGGAAGTTAATCCAGCAGAGCTGTGCCTAGCCGAGTCCAGGGGCAGGACTGGGGGCCGTAGCAATAGGAGTGGGAAGAAGATGGATAAGGAGGCTGCAGAGCGTCAGACTGGAGCCTTGGGGCCTCATTAGATACTGTGGCTGAGAAAAGAGTCCAGGACGCCTGAGGTTTTTGTCCTTTCCATGTGAGACAGAGCCCCGCTTATTAACATATGTAAGTTTGGAAAAAAGAGTAAATGAGGTTACTTTTAGATATGTTGAGTTTAAAAAACAGTAAATAATCACCCTTGGCCTGTGGCTTCTCATCTCGGATTAGAAGTGGACGCGTGCAGAGCTGGAGAGAAGGGCTGGGACAGGCCGGCCCGGACGCCTTTGACGGGAGGCACGGAGGAAGATGCCAGACGGCCGAGGGGACTCTGGGAAGTCGGGGGTGGGCGACCAAGAGGGTAGTGGCTTCTTAATGTTGACAGTATTTCTAAAACCTATTTTATATTTACTTTAAATCATTTTATTGTCATTCAATCACAGTGGTCCCCGTTTCCCCCCCATTACTCTCCCTGCCCCCACACATTTAGTCCCCCCCGTTGTCCTTGTCCATGAGTCCTTTGTACGTGTTCCCTGGCTTGCCCTTCTTTACCCCATCATCCCTCCCCTCTGGTCACTGTCAGTTTGTTCTTTATTTCCATGTCTCTTGTTTTATGTTTTAGGTACAAAAAAGATTTGCTGGGTAGAAGCACTCGTATTTTGCCCAAATTTTTGAGGGAAAAATAAGGATGCACATTATACATGGGTACAGTGATTACATACCGTGGGTCTAATAGTCCCATGTGTAATGGGCACAAAAACGTGGGTGCTCATTATGCATGGCAAAATACGGTATATGTAGTTTTATAAAATATGCTAAGTGTATATAAGTAAATGGGTTCTATTTTCAATCACAGGAAAAATTTAGATTATCTGCCCATCTGATTTTTTTAAATGAAGAAGTGTTCTTCGTATCGCGGAAGAAACAGTATTGTCTTTAAGTTGTTATTGTCAAAAATGGACAAAGTTATGCCCTGGCAGGTGTAGCTCAGTAGATTGAGCGCGGGCTGCGAACCAGGCATCGCAGGTTCGATTCCCGGTCAGGGCACATGCCTAGGTTGCAGGCCATGTCCCCCAGCAACCGCACATTGATGTTCCTCTCTTTCTCTCTCTCTCTCTTTCTACCTCCCTTCCCTCTCTAAATATAAATAAATAAAATCTTTAAAAAAAAATGTACAAAATTGTGGCTTAAAGTGGTTTTTCGGAAGAATATTTTATCTAGATTCAGGTAGTTACTAACTAATTAGGGCACACTTTTTGCACTTAACTCTTACTGTTTTAAGGGGGGAAACTGGGACTTTGCGCAAGTAATAGATTGAAAAATAGAAATCTTGGTATA
>PVIA01016702.1:0-18022 GCA_004024845.1 Tonatia bakeri | reverse complement strand
TATCTCAAGAAGTGGTTCTGAGGCTTAAGTAAGATAAATGCATGTGAAAAGTCCCATCCTGACACCTGGCATTCTTCAGTCCCAGAACCTCCGACGCCCCCTTGAAAACAGTATTTATGTACAGACAGTAGCAGGCACAGCCCTCCTCCCTGAGGCACACATCCTCTCTAAGCCCCTCACCGGGGGTGTGGGCAGGGCCCGTGAATATGATGGGATGTCACTTCTATGATTAGGTGACTAAGCAATTGAGTGTGAGTTAACAAAAAAGAAGATGGCCCCGAATGGCTTTAACCTTTAGAAGAAGGTGAACGATCAGATGCTGTCCTGGCTGGAACAGACTGCCACGTGCTGAGAGTGTCTACGGAAGGGGCCACCTGACATGGCTCTGAGGGTGGCTTCTGGATGCTAAGAACAACCTCGGCTGTTCAGGGAACAACCAGGGAACAATGGCCAACCAGGGAACAGGGACCTCATGCTACAAGCACAGGGAACTGAATTTTATCAACAAACCAAGTGAGCTTGGAACAGATTTTCTCCTAGCTGACCCTTCAGATGAGGGTCCCTGCTTTCATGTCAGCCTTGTGGGGTCCTGAGCAGAAGACCCAGCTGAAGCTGTCCTAGACCCTAGTCCACAAAACTGGAGAGAAGAAATTGGTGTGGTTTTAAGCCACTAGGTTGGTGATAATTTGTTACATGATCATGGAAAAGTAACACTTATCCCTTTTCCACCTTTAATAAATTTCACAGGTAATGTAGTCTATGTATACATATAACTTAAAAATTTGTGTGTATTGATTGTAACATCCTAGTGATGTCATAACAATATTATAAGAAGTAAAAGGAAGGTAAAGGAGAGGTCTCCTGAGGTTGTCACGCTGAGGAAAGGGACATTGATAAACCTTTAAAATGCTTTGGGTATAAATGGGTTTTGTATGTTTGTTTCTTTGTTTTGTTTTTTGCTTGTTGGGCAAGATGACAATATTGAAATTAAAAATACAAATCCCCCAAGTGGCAATAACCAAGAAATAAGCCACTGCAGAGTGTCCCCTCAAGTTGCACCAGGGGCAGCTTTGCAGCAGAGACATGCTTGCAGTCGAAGCTGTGAGATGCGTCGGACTGGGTGTAGGAGCTCTGGGAGCCAGAGGAAGCAGAGGGAGTTCCCTAGAGGGTTCTGCAGCTGCCAGTTGTTGGTGACAGGTTACCCTGGTTAGTTCACAGGATTGGAGACTCTCCTTGAAAGGGGCCAGTGATGCTCATTTCTGCTACCCTCCAGGGTGAAGCGGTGAAATGCAGCTTGTTTCACTGCCAACTGGAACTGAGCGCGCCCCACCTGACCCCCAACCCCCGCCAGAGGGTAACTGCCGAGACCTGCTGCAGGCAAGAGGACCTTCCTCACCACCCCCTGACAGGGCCTGAGCATGGGGAAGGAAGGTCCCTGGTTCAGCCTGGGCACAGCAGAACAGCACCGTAAACCTAGATCCTTCTGTGAGAGACTCCAGAAGGAGAAACACTTAGAGGTCACTCACCCCGCGCCTCTGAGACCGACGACACTAGCGCCACTAGCGCGGCATCAGGAGGGTTTCCTCCTGGGAATCCCAGCTGCAGAGCCTCCGCAAGGAGACTGAGAATAGAGCTGCTCTCCAGCAGACCCAGAGGCTCCCTGGGCGCCTGGGGACCTCAGAATCCTGAGTGGTTTTTAATGAGGTGTTGAAGGAACACAGCGCAGGAAGCCTCACTGCTTCCCAATACCACCAGAGCCGTCCACTCCGTGGATGTGCTTCCCCACCAGGACAAGCGCCTGTGACGTTCAGTTGATATGGATGTTAGCGTGTGAGCCTGCCTCAGAGAATCTGGGGGTAATGCTGCTTTGGAGCTTGGTTCTGGTGTGACCTGCTCTGGGGAGAGTGTGCGGCATAGTCAAGTCCAGTGCTGCCTCTGTTCAACAGGAATCACCTCTCTCCCTTATTTCCAGACCTGTCCTTTTGTCATCTACCTGCAAGGAATCATTTCTGCTTCAAGCTAGGAATGGCAAGGGCCCTATTTCATTTCAATTCTCCGGTCAGACACAGACAGAGCTCATTATATCTTTTTGCTCGGATAGCAAAAATAGCACCTTGTTGAAACTTCCTTGAACAATTCTTTCATTGCCGGGCAACGATCTTTTCCCTAGCAGGTGGGGATAGCAAAGTGATCTCTGCTCCTATTATCACTGCCGAGGAAAGAAGCACTCTAAATGTGGATCTTGGAAAAGGGGCACAGAGGAAGACCAGGGTTTTCAGCTTTAGATCCAGCACCATGGTCTGAAAACACTTGGTTCATCTCCCTCTTGGAACCGCACCTTGTATTCAGGGCTGCCCTGGGCCTCCATTTCAAAATACCCATTTCTTAACATTTTATCATCTTTCAAATTGGGATGTGTCTTGTACATCTGTTAACATTATGACATTGAGAATTTATTTTTTTCTTTCACATTACATAAAATAATGGTGTGTCTTATCATGAATAGTATCATGGATTCTATGAACTACAACAAAAAAGACAAGACAGCCGTGGAGAGAACCTTTCCTGAAATTCAGCTCAGTGGGAAATGCACTGTGAAGAATTCTTGGGCTGTAAATTTTGATGGGATTATCAGATTACAAATAACAGAAATACTAAACTATTTCTAGCATGTCAAATTATACTGCTTTAGTCAACTTGGGCTGCTATGACAGAATATCATCAACTGGTTAGCTTAAATGACAGACATTTATTTCCCATAGTTCCGGAGCCTAGGAAGCCCAAGACCAAAGTGCCAGCGACTTGGTTCTTGGTGAGGGCTCTTTTTCTGGCTTATAGACAGCCACCTTCTTCTCACTGTGTCCTCGCAGGAGGGAGAGAGAGGGAGAAAATAAAGAGAGGAAGCTCTGCTCTGTTCTTATAAGGGAATGAATCCCATTATGAGGACTCCAGCCTCATGGCCTTATCTGAACTTAATTACCTCCTGTCTTAGTCTGTTCCAGGTACTATAACAAAAATACCATTAACTGGGGAACAGCTCACAGTTCTGGAGGCTGGAAGGCCGAGATCAGGGTGCCTGCATGCTCAGGGTACGGTGAGAGTGCTCTTCTAGCCTGCAGACTGCTGATTTCTTGCTGTGTTCCCACTTGGTGGGAGGGGAAAGGGAACTCTCTGGGGCCTCTTTTATAACTGCACTAATCCCATTCATGAGGGCTCCACCCTCTGACCTAGCCCCCTCCCAAAGGTGTCACCTTCTAATATTCCTAACCTTGGGGATCAGGACTTCAATGTATGAATTTGGCATTACAGTTTTAATATGCAAATTGGAGGTGGGAGGAGATACAATCTGGTCCATAGCTAATACCATTGCCAGTGAGATGGTGTGATTATTTGGATGACAGTTTTCTTAAACCATTTCTGGTTGAACATAGCACACATGATGTAGTGATTCATGTCTGTGACCAGCTGAGGGTTATTTTTATTGTCGCTCAAGTACAACAAAGTGAAATTTAACAAAGCAAAGGAAGATTTCATTTGGGTTCAAAGAATCAACAGCTTATGTGTAAGATGAGGGAGAATGGGATAAGATCGTTTCTTGTGAAGGGAAGTTTTATTTAATATCAAGTTTGAGCCCTGGCTGGTGTGGCTCAGTGGACTGAGCACCAGCCTGCATTGCCAGTTCCATTCCCGGTCAGGGTACATTCCTGAGTTGTGGACCAGATGCTCAGTTGGGGGCATGCGAGAGCCAACCAATCGATGTTTCTCTCACACATCAATGTTTCCTCCCTCTCTTCCTCCATCCCTTCCTGTGTCTCTAAAAATAAATACATAAAGTCTTTAAAAAACTAAATTAAAGAAATATCAACTTTGATGTGGAACATCATGAAAATGGATAGTAAAGTGAATTGGATTTTAGAGAGTCTCCTGACCTTAAAATATCATGGTTCCATGAACTCTGGAAACATTCATATAAAGCAGAGTTTCTCAACCTTGGCACTGTTGACACTTCAGGCCAGGTAATTCTTTGTTGTAAGGGCCATTGTGCTCATTGTAGGATATGTAGCAGCATTCCATGCCTCTACCCAGTAGATACCAGGAGCAGCTACCTATCTCCTAAATGGCCCCTAAGTCATGACCATCAAAAATGTCTTCAGATATTGCCAAATGTCCTCAGGGAAACAAAAATCACCCCCATGTGAGAACCACTGATATAAAGAGTTATATTCAAATTTTGGAATCACAATTTAAGAAGATAACAGCCAGTCTAGAAAAATAGTCCCTCAGAAGGGCAATGGTTACATTAAAGCATTTATTGCACATGCACAGCATGCTGATGAGGAGCGTTCAAAAGCGGAATCCTTGGATCTCGTTTCTATTAAATGCTCCTCATTCAACCCCGGGTTCCTTAATAACTTTCAATTATTTGAAGAGCTCTTGATTGAAGATGGTACAGAGCAAGGGCGTGAAAGTCACAGGGAAGTAGATTTCAGGCTACAATGAAAGCCTTTCTTTCAGTTGCTCTTTTTTAAAAATTCAAAGTCTGTATTAGGATACAAAGTAAAAAGTCAGAGCTTCTCCCCTTTACCCCAATTCACTCCCCAGAGGTAACCACCGGTAATAGTTTGGGAGAGCTCCCAGACCTTTTCAGGTGAAATGGATTAATGTGGGAATGGTCACTAACGTCCTCCCTCTCCTGGCTCCTTAAAGAGAACTGGAACCCGGGAAGTCACATTCTTCCCTCCCACTTCTCTCCCATTCTCCCTCCCACTTTGTAAAGTTTTTCTGCCACACTGGTCCAAGACTTAATTTCTTTTTAATTGTGAAAATTTTCTAACTTTTACAGAATAAAAGAGAAAAATTAAAAACAAAAAACACCCATATTCCCAAGGCCCAGAATACTGATTGCCAATATTTTGCCATGTTATTTCATGCATTGTTTTTATTTTCTGAAGTATTTTAAAACAGATCTTAAACATCATGTTATTTTGTTCCCACATACTTTAAAGTGTTCCTCAATATATATGTAAAATCAGAGGATGGACAGTGAAGGATGGAGCTAAAAAGAACAGCTGGAGGAGGAGGGGATGGGCAGTGGGAGGAAGAGAGCGCAGAGGAAGAGAAGGGAAGGCTTTGTCAAAATCTCATAAGCAAGAGCTGCTAGATGAGGGAAGAGGAGGAGGGTTGGAGTGAGCTGGCTGAGAGGCTGGGAGACTCAGAGTCTCACCTGTAACATGGGGATGATGATGTCCAGCATGTCATAAAGTTATTGGGACTTTAGACAAGACAGTTCATGGGAAGTCCTGAGAGCAGTGCCTGGCCCTTTCTGAGGGAATCTAAAGAAAAACACGCTTTCTAAGGTGCCTTACATATTGAGTGAAAATCATGTGCTCTACTTCCCTTATAAGATAAACTAACACATTTAATATCCTTGGTGGAGCCAAGTCCAACATGGTTCAAACTGAGAATAGTCATATTTTTTAACATTTAAATATGAAGAAAACCTAGGTTGTCAAAATCTAGTTTTTATTTGAGTTTTTCAAAGAAATCTAAGGTCACTGCTTTTGGGGACAGAGCCAGGTCTTGAACCCTAGTCTATCTCATTCCACAGTAGGGCTCTGAACTGCTCATCCAAACTGTGCTAGGAGGCTGTGAACCCCCGACTGGGGGTGGGATGCCCAATGATAGTGGCACAGAGGTTGCTATGGCTCTGTGCTATTGGAAATGCCACCCCTATATGTGTGTACTCCTTTCTTGGGCTTCCACAGGGGTTTCTGTCTTTATTCATTCCTGTAGAAATGCAAATTCTTCCTGAAAGGGCAGAATCAGAAAGGTAAATTCATTGGTCATGGATATGATGAGCTAGAAGGAAATGGTCTTCATTTGTTCGGGTTGCTATCACAAATTACCATAGACTGGTAGCTTATAAACAACAAAAATTTATTTCTCATGGTACTGGAAGCTGAAAGTCCGACATCGGGGTGCCAGTATAGTTGGATCTGGTGAGCGCCCTATTCGGGGTTGCAGACAACAGACTTCTTGCTGTGTCCAACATGGCAGAGAGAGCAAGCTGGCTCTCTGAGCCTTTTAGAAGAACACCAACACCATTCATGAGGGCTTTGCTATTATGACCTAACCACCCCCAAAGGCTCCACCTCTTAATATTCTCATATTGGAAGTTGGGATTTCAACATAAAAATTTAGGGATTACACAGACAGCCCTTAGTAGGAATGAAATGATTAGAAGCAGGAACTCTGGTCTCAAATTCCACCCCTCTGTTACCAGCTCTGGGACGTTGGGCACATTGTTTAACTTCTCCAGGTCTCATTTTCTTCCTTGGCAAAGTAAGTTATATGCTTACGAGGGTTGGAGAAAGGCAAGGGATGAGGGCAGTGTGGAATGGTTTATAAGCACTAAAAGGGGAAATAACATGGAACAGCAAAGTGTCAGAAATAAGTTTCACTCCCCAACCAGTGTGGCTTGGTTGGAGCGCCATCCTGTATGCCAAAAAGTTGCAGGTTTGACCCCTGGTCAGTGCACACACCTAGGTTGCAGGGTCAATCCTGGCCGGGGTGTGTACAGGAGGTACCCATGGATATCTGTCTGTCTGTCTCTGTGTCTTTCTCCCCCCACTGCTTCTTTCTTTCTCCCCCCACTTCTCTTCTTTAAAGCAATACAAAAAAAAAGAAAGAAAGAAAGAAAAGTTTCACATGGTAAGCTGATAGTGTTTGCCTTTTTTCTGCCTATATTGGGGGCTTTGAGGTGCCTTCAGCCTATGCACCCAAAGCCTATGTCCTAGTTTCTGAAGTGCACCCCTGCTATTGATGCTGCCACTTGGGCCTAGACTGTGTGGGTGGAAAACCCCTGCTGACGAGTGAAGTGATGGCCTAGTGCAATTACCCACGGAGCTAAAACCATCTAATGACAGAACACCTTAATTCAGACTACTGAAGTGTGGAGGATGAATACCGCCCCCCTCGTCATTGTTCAACATTGTGAAGTACAGCCAGGCTTACTGCAATGCTCAGAGAGTAACCAACCACAGAGGTGAGGCTTTCAGGCCTAAAACTGAGACCATCCAGGACGAACAGGGGTAACTGGTCGCACGGCTGGCACAGTTCCAGGGTGATCTTTACAAAGTTGCTTGTGCGGATGGCGCCCCCTTGTGCTAGGCACAGTTTCGAAAATCTTTCTGGTTAAAATTAAAATCATGGACAGTCTGTATTCTCAGTGGTTAAATCCAAATGCCTCCACAAATGAGAAAGAAGTAGAGAAATAAAAAACATAGTTATTTGGAGAAAAGATCAAACTGTTTTGGCTCTAAAAATAAATAACAAAATTACTTGGTCTCCATTTGAAGAATGAGGCCAAATTTTCCCCCTCAACCATTAATTCTCTGAGCTACTTTATTGCCTCAACATTTTTACACATATGGAAAAAGTGAACTAGTACAATAAACAATGATATACATCCCACCTAGTTTTTCACAATTGTTAACATATTGCCATACATTTCCTCTTCCTCTCTCTCTCTCTGTTTATACATGTACCATATTTAACTTCTTTGTCTATGTTTATACATGAAAATACATTTATGTATTTTATTCTCTTTCATTTGAAAGTTACAGATAATCATGACACTTCAGCCTTAAATGCTTTATCACATATCTCTAAATACCATAACTGCACTTGAAAATTAAAATTCCATAAAATTATTTAATATCAATTTTTCCTGCTGTACTTAAGTTGATGCTTTTTGTAGAAATGTTGCATAATTGACACTCAATAATTAACTTAATTTTTGCCTGTTTCCTATCAGTCTTTACCTTGTTGAATGTTCTTCCCCATAACATCGCCAAAACGAAGTGCTGATGAGACAAAGCTCAGTTGATTGCTTATTGTGGTAAGGTGAACAACACCTTGATGGAGTCTGATGGTGTCAGAGAGGAGGAAGGTGTTGGGATCTTGCTGAGGCTTTGAAGTCTGGTTTAAGGTGGGTCTTTTAATGGGAGGTGGAGGATTAAAGGATGGGGCCTGGGGTAAGGTTGAATAACAAAAACAGTTTAAGAGTCATGACTCCAGGAGGTCTCCAAGGTCTCTGACTCTGAGTCCTTGTGTCATATTTTCTTATCCCAAATCACAAAGCAAAGTCTTCTGGGCCAGCCCTAAATCTGAGACTGAAAAGCCCACCAATCCCCTGAGTTCACCCCCAAATCTGCAGTCTCTGGCATCTGTTGGTGATACCAGCAAAGGGGTTTAACTTGATGTTTAGGTCTTGATTCCTGCCTTCTGGAACCCTGGGACTTCTGCTGGGAATTTTGAATATATTCAGCTTCTCCTTTCAGCCCTTGAATCTTAGATTTCAGTGTGGGAGGGATAAAGGAATGCCGCTCCAGGCCACCACATTCAGACAGAGGAGAAAAGGGATGACCTTGCAAGTCCTACACCCAAAACTGGAACTTCAATATTTAAAAAGGAATTTCTAACAAAATAAGTATAAAAACCATCTATATGTCTATGTACAAGCAATGAACAAACTGAAAATAAAATTTTAAAAACCATTATATTAAGAATAGGTTTGCCCTGGCTGGTGTGGCTCAGTGGATTGAGTGCTGACCTGCAATCCAAAGGGTTGCTGGTTCGATTCCCAGTCAGGGCACTGGCCTGGGTTATGGGCGAGATCCCCAGATGGGGGTGTGCGAGAGGCAACCACACATTAATTTTTCTCTCCCTCTCGCCTTCCTCCTTTCCCCTCTCTCTAAAAATAAATAAATAAAATGTTTTAAAAAATTTAAAAAGAATAGCTTCAAAAATAATAACAAAGATTATATTACTATTCCTCAGAATAATTAAACATAGAAGTACAGCAATTCACTCCTGCATATATACCCAAAGAATTGAAAGCAGGAACTCTAACAGATATTTGTATGCAAGTGCTCCTAATACATAATTCACAGTAGCTAAAAGATGGATAAACATTGACAGATAAACAAAATGTGACATACAATACAATGGAATATTATTTTGTGATACAAAGAAACGAAGTGCTGATTCATGCTACAGTGTAGATGAATCTTGAAACATAGCAAGTGAAAGAAGCCAGACACAAGAGGCCATGTACTGCATAATTCTTTTTATACAAAATGTAGAGAATTGGAAAATTCATAGAGAAGAAAAATAGATTAGTGGTTGCAAGAGCCTCAGAGGAGGGAGGAATGGGAGTGAGTACCGCTGGCACTGAGTACCAAAGTCCTAGAATTAGGTAACAGTGATGGTTTCATAGTCCTATGAATACACTAAAAACCACTGAAATATACACTTTAAATGGTGAATGCCATAGTACAGGGTGGAGCAAAAGTAGGTTTACAGGTGTTTGTATAGAAAATAATACAATACTTAATAAATAATAATACAAGAATAAATTGTGTTTCATGTACTCACAACTCTAAACCTACTTTTGCTTTACCCTATATATAAATTGTATCTCAATTTTTTTTTTTAAATGAGAAGTTAGAATAATAATGTGGCTTCTGTTGCCCAAATAATTAGTGGATGTAAGCTCTCAGGATTAATCCTACTTGAACACAACCTTTATATCTCTTGAGTAAATGTTCAAAGCATGATCCTTAAAATTATCTCTGGATAGGAATTGACCAATAAATCATCACACTGAAGCTGTGATTTCTTAGTATAAATTCCATGTTGCAAACAAACCTGACATCTGAAGAGGAGGGCTGCTTAGGAAGAGGAGGAACTGCTACTGTCCCACCTGGGCCAGTAAGCTGTGGCCAGGGCGGGGGTCACTAGGTACAATTATGATTGTCCTGCTTATGCATGTGACAGGAGTGGAAGAGGAGAAGAGGGAGCAGGCCAAAGGAGAGCAGACAAAATAATGCCCTATGCTACACACACAAAATTAATTTGTGATCTATACATCCTATATGAATGTTGTTATCAGGAGCTTTGATATGAAAGTTTTGCTTCTCTAGATATTGAAGTTAACCAAGAAGTTAACCCAGGCCTAGCTTACCATTAGCCCTAGGGATTTCAATTCTTCCAGACAGAAAGAAAATACTTCTTCTCTTGACTATCCAAGATGGAAGAGAGAAAAGAAGGAGGTCTAACCCTTTCATAAGCTTTCTAGGTCCCATCCACCAGCTCTGAACTGGAGATACAAGAATTGTGTTTCCTGCATTATCTTCCTCTGGCACTTTCTAGAGTGTTCCGTGTACACAGTAAATAATGCAGCCACTGCTCATTACATCTATGGGAACCTTGGGTAAAATTCGTAGTAATATATGTGAAATTCTTTCAAGACCAGCTGCAAGGTAACATCCACTTGTGTCACTTAGTGTTTCATTTGCTGCTACTGATTGAAAACCAAAATGACAGTGGCCAAAGCAATTTAGAAATTTGTTTTTTGCACTTAACATAAAACCTAAAGGACCACAGTCTTGGGTTTGTTCGAAGGCTTCACCTTGTCACCAGGGACCTACCTCCTTCTCTTTCTCTGCTACACCACTCTTAGCGCTGACTTCCATCCTTACACTTGGATGTGATCACAGGTGGCTGCTGGGACTTCAGCAATCACATCTGCTTTCCATGCATCAGGAAGAAAAGGGGAACAGCAAAAGGGTCAAGAAACTTCCTGAAAGTCCCATTCAGTGGCTTTCAATTACCTCTCACTAATAACCCCAGTTGTAAGAGAGGCTGAGAAGTATTTTAATTGCTGTGAATAAAGCTCATTTCAGTTAATGAGGAAGAAGGGGAGAATAATATTGCAGAGGCAACTGAGAGCCTCAACCAAAGTACCTGGTCTTCAGCCTATGTCAAAAAGGAACAATCTGGGGAAGCCCCAGGGAAACCGAGGGCAGGAAGTGTAGTCAGGCCTAATGGGGGTAGAGGGCAGGAATCAGGAACTGTAAAGTATTGGGAACCCAGGAGGCAAGTCTGGGGTCTCTTTCTGGGGTTATGTGGTTTCTAGTCTGTTCTTCCCTCAGCATCATTACCTCCTACTTTTATTTCTCTTCCATCCAGCTCTTGGTGTCTCTATGAACAAGGCAGAAGATGATCACTCCTAGCTCCCAAGTTCTCATGTCTTGTCCTTGAGGAGACTGCAGGGCTTTCTTTGAATTCTGACTTCCAACTTACCAGGAAAGAGAATCCAATTAATCTCCCTTTGGTTAAGGGTTACTCCGGGTCCAATTATATGTGGTCAAAGGGCCAGACACTACAAACCTGTCTGCTAGGTGGGCGTGTGTGTGTGTGTGTGTGTGTGTGTGTATTGGGGGAAGAAGGAGTGATTCTCAAATTAGCACTCCTCAGTCAGAATGGGGACTGTCCCCTGTAGTAACCATAATACAGTAAAATGGACCTGTTTATAAAAATACAGATAATCAGAAATTCAAATTTAAAAACATCTCCCTGACAATATGAAATCACCAACATCCTGACAGGCCCTGAAATGCCATCCGAATCACCACATCAAGTGAAGGTTAGATTAGATCAGGTATCATTCTTAAATTAAGCGATTTAGGTTTCATCCTGAAGCTTTTACAAAAATTTGTCATTTATTCCTGAGTTGTATGGGGATACCCAGCTAACAAAAATATCCCATTCTCTGGTCTTCCAAATAACTGGGGGTTTACTGTCTTTCCTGGAGTCTGGAATGGTTTTGGTCCAGCAGGCTCCACATTTCCATGAGTTTTAAGATGCTGAATATCAGCCAGCTCCACCCCACTAAGTGTAATTGTTGACAGCTGTGTCTTGAAAAGGGCTTCTTTTTGTTACTCGTCCTGCTGAGTGAGCTGAATTGCTTCATTAACATTTAAGCCATGTTACACGTTCAAGTGTTTGTGAGGTATTTGGTTTTCAGATGAAGTTGTTTTTTTTAAAAAATATTGTTCCATACATGACAAGCCTCCATTTTTGTAATGAGTTTTTGTGTGTATGGGTGCTGTTGAAAGTGGATTTGCATCGTTGTTCATTTGTTATGCAAAGATATACAGAAATGATTGTTATGGGTTGACCTAGTTATTAGGGCCTTTTATATTTGTGAAGAGCAAATTTCAAATCATTCCTTAGAGTAACTATGTCTATTGGTGCTTCATTGCCTAAGAAGACTGACTGTCAGTTCCAATGGGTGCTTGCTGGGGGGAGGGGAGGTGCTCCCGTACAAAAATTATAGGCTTCCCCAAGCCATCCCAAATGAGTGTACTGTTTACGCAAAAAATAGTGAACTTGTCATGAAAGTTTAGCTTCAAGAAAAGTTCCCTCACCTACCCTGCTAAAGAGATTTATGCCCTAAACCACTTCTCTGAAGGGATTCAGGAGCTACAGCTGCAAGCAGTCGCTTCTCAGCTTGGGGGCCCAGGGCAGGAAGGATTCCCTGTGGCGTACATTCAATATTCATTGTTTATCCAATACCCATTCTTCCTTGCTCACAGAACTCCACTTAGTATGAGGGTGACAATGTGCTGTGCCAAAAGTACCTGCCTACTCGGATTTCCTTTGCAGCTAGAGGTGCTCCATGTGACCTAAATCTTGTCCATGAAATATAAGGGAGTCACTGAATGAAACGTCCAGAAAAATGTTTCAAAAGAAGCAGGTTTGCCCGGCAATCTCATAGGCATTTTCCCCCTTCACCACTTTGTCCTAGCCTCTTTCACTGTCTTGAACACTCCTGCAGTGGCTGCGGGGAGAGGAGTCATCCCATGTGGGTGTGAAGCAGAAAGACAGGAGGAGCCTGGTTCTCTGATGGCAGCCTGGAGAAGCTGCACCGTTCCAGGCTGCTCAGCTCTGGACTTCTGTTATCTGTTTAAACCACTAAATAGAGTTTCCTGTTATTTATAGCCAAACACATTCTTAATTGAGACCATCCATAAGGACATAGAGATGATTTTCTGGGGTATTTTGTTTGTTTGTTTGTTTCAATTTTTTAAATTTTTTTGGTCGAGGCTTATTCTCATCATCTACTGATGCATAACAAATTACTCCAATGCTTATGCTCGAAGCAACAACTGTTTTATTACCCACCTTGGTTTTGTGGGTCAGAAATTCAGGCAGTGCCAGCTGAGCAATTTTTGGGCTCCATGTGGCATTGACTGAGGTCACTGGGTAGCACTCAGCTGGTGGAGGGGCTGGTTTGGAGGGTCCAAGACAGCTCCACTCACATGTCTGCTGCCTCGGCAGAGAAGCCCACAGATCAGGACTCACTGGGGTCTCTGGACAGGAGCTCTTACTCATTACCTGTCCAGCATGAGTGTTTCAGTCTGGTCAAACATTCTGTGGTGGTTCATGACACCCAGAAATTGTTCCAAAAAGATAGAAGCTTTCAATTTCTTGAAGCTGGGCCTGGAAATAGGTAGTGTATTACTTCCAATGTATTATATTGATCAAAGCAGTTCCAGAGCTATGTAGATTCTGGACCAAGGGGACTTAGGCATTCCTCTCATCTGGAGTGAGGAATTTGTGACCGTCTTTAATCCACCACAGAGGAAATGAGCTACAACATTACTTTGACAAAGTTCAATCTATGGGCCTAGAATAAATAGGTATGCCTCTGAGAATAAGCATGACCTCACTCCCTGAGATATTTGTCAGCTACCCTGATTGTCTACTGGCTGTCAGAAACTAGTCTAGGCTCTAGAATGTACTGATAAACACAACCAACAATGTCACCACCTGTCAATTTTGAGGTTCTTGTTGGACATACAAGAGATTACTATTAAGACAAATTTGAAAATATATGGGGACTGTGATGGTAGATTTCATGAGTCAGTTTGACTGGGCAAAGGGATGCCCAGATAGCTGGTAGAACATTTTTCTGGGTGTGTCTGTGAGAATGTTTTCAGAAGAAATTAGCATTTGAATTGGTAGACTGCAGACAGAGGATGGCCCTCTACAATGCAGGTGGACGTGTCCAATCTGCTGAGGGTCTAAACAGAAGAAAAAGAACAAAGGAAGCATGAATTTGTTCTCTCTGCTTCAGCTAGGACATCTGCCCTTAGACATCAGCACTCCTGGTTCTTGGGCTTTTGGACTTGGACCAGCACTTACACTCTCAGTCCTTTTGTTCCTGGGCCTTCTGACATGGCCTGGAACTACACCACCAGCTTTCCTGGGCCTCCAGCTTGCAGACAGCAGAGAGTGGAACTTCTCAGCCTCCAAAATCACGAGCCAATTCCTCATAACAACTTTCTGTATATTTTTATATCTCCTATTGGTTTTGTTTCTTTGGAGAATCCTGACTAATATAAGTGATTTCAATTGGCTACTATGATCATTTAAAGATCCTGGCCCATAGATGAGATGTCTGAAGTTTTCTTCAGCTTGGTGTAAAGATTTGTATAACTATGAGAAAGTCCAGTAATGCCTTCAGATTTCAGTTTTACCATCAGTGAAATGAAGGGACTGGAATTTTATAATCTCCGAGCTCTCTCCCTTGTAAAGTTTTATGGACCCAGCCAATCACTATTTATGGTTATGAAAAGAGCTGGAGTCATGACTTCTTTTCTTAATTTTTAAAAATAACATGCTTTTTCTTTTATCAAATTGCACTGTCACTGGTGGAAATGGGGTCATTCCAAGGAGTCACGAGAAAAGCATTTCGGGGACCCACATATGGGAGGATGAGGTGTAGTGGTAAGGTTTATTAAAGCTGAAACAAACACACAGGACTGTCGCCAGGTGCCCAGAGTCTGTGTCTCATGTACAGGCAGGTGGTTCAGCTCTGTCCCACTGTGGAAGAAGTCCAGCCTTGTCTTCATCAAGCCCAAAAGAAGGGCCAGGATCCAGAAATTCTGTGCCATTATTTCAGTCCATGCCAAAGCTTAATCCAGTTCAGTCTCTGTCCCCGCCCCTGGCTAGCTTAGTCTCTCTTCCTGGCAGCACTCCCACCAATGCTTTGTTGCTGTACCCAGGTTTGCACTTGGGTGCGAGCTTGGAGCCATGCTTGGAACCCACGCTTGAGCTGCATGGCTGCTAGGCCCACAGGGCTGCTGCAGAGAGAGAATGTGCTGACAGACCGGCAAACACATGCTTCTGAGAGAGGCCTTTGCTAAGCTTTGATTATATTACCTTGGGCTTGGGAAGGAATGAGCTGGCTTTCAAATTAACCAGCTTTTCCCCTATCCTTCACAGGCTTGAGCGGGGTACTACTCCCTGTATCCAGTGGGACCCTTTACCCAGACTGGATTCCTCCCCTTTACGGTCGCCGTCTTGGCTCCTACTGGGCATGCGCTCAGCGGAGGACTTTCTCCTGGGTTATCCCTCCCGGTCTGTAATCATGGCTAATGACCAGTAACCAATTCTTCCTGCCTGTTTCAGGGATCAGGTCCCGAGGGCAGAGGATGGGGGGGTTCCCTGGTGAGGCTGTGCAAGTTACAGCTTCTTAGTAAACCAGGCTTAATATCTGATTCAGCTCCCTAGCAGATGAGGCCTAAAAAGGCTTTGTTCATTTCCTTTATTTATAACTAACTAGCTACCTATGCTATGACCACTGTGCTTTTTCTTCCACCGATTTCATTCATTTGTAGAGCAAACCTTAGAGAAAACTTGGTGTAAAGGCAATATGTTTGTGAAAATTAACTCTCCCCAACTAATTTGATTTTTTCCAACTTTCCTTGAGAACTTGTCCTGTCAAAAATTTCCCTGATGTTCTTTTTAAAATTATAATATGAAATGATTCCATCACCATTGGAACATGACAGCTGAGTCAATGTGGCCAAATGTTCAGGGTTCACTGGGTTCCTGAACCACAGGGAATCTGAGAGGTCTTAATAGCAAAGTGAATGAGGAAGAGCCTCAGAGCGAGTAACTTGAAGTTCAGTTAAGGACAGGGAGCCCTACAGGACTGACAGATACATGTCTCTATGTGTAACACTGAACTTGGTGGTGGGAAACCACCCTAGTTACTTCTTTCAGGGAATTTCTTTTTTTCTTTCCACCCTAAAATTGGTAATAATAATATGTAATTTAAGCCCACAGAAATTTGGGGATGTCTAGTGAGCTTATGGAACACCTAAGTAATGCAGAACTCTATGATGAGTCTCAGAGATTTGAGAGTGTCCAAGAAAAACCAGAGCTGGATAGTAGTCAAAACATTTTATTCAGTGCCATTGCAATAGTGGAAAAGAGACCTCAGTGTAGAATACATCATGGGCAAGTGGGAAGATGCAGCTAAGAAACAGAGTAGGAGTCAGTGGATGGAAAATTACTAAAAGAAAACAGCAGGGGTTAAAGGGGTTCTGGTAAAAGGGACCTAAAAAATTCTTGCTGAAAACATACCAGAGTGATTAAACATCACCTGGGGAATAATGGAGGATGAAGAACCTGATTAGATATTCAGAGTGATCAGACATGGAAGATGTGGGGGTTTTGGTAAAATGACTTAGCAGTGTTCTTGTTAAAACTGGATATTTTAAGGAAGTGCACAGATGGGCCTAGGAGAAGGTTCAAGAGCCTGAATAAAGCTTGGTCAAGCACAGAATCTTTGTCAAGAGGCAGAAAAACCTGGGTTTCTGGGACAAAAACCTGGGACAAAAATATGTATAACTTTTGCTTGGACTTCCTGCAGTATTCTAGATAAATCTATTATTTTATGATTATGTTATGGATATGTTATTTGGGTTTCTACAGATAGAAAAATACTATCTGTAGTACATGTTTTCCACTATTACATTAATACAGTATACTACTATGTAAGTTTTGTAATTCGTCTTGAGAAATAAATAAGGTATAAGACCTCCCTGTAATTCTATCCTGGATCAGTTCCAGGAGACAGCCTTATGAAGTAAGACTGCTTCATACGGAGGTCTCTGTGGCTTATCAGTAATCAGTCTCCTATGGGTTGCCCCAAGAAAGATTCAATGCATAAAAAGTGACACTTTATAGTGAACAATGCTATACTGAAGATTCATTCAATGATAGTAATGTAATAATCAGGATGTTTATTAATGATTACATCAACAATGTCAGACATAGTGCTAGAGGTTTCACCACATCTTGTTTATAATCCTCACAACAGCCTGGAAGATATCATAGTCTCCACCTGAAAAGACTGAAGTTGAGCCTTCACACTGGTGAGTGGCAGGTCTGGAATTCCAACCCAGCCGTGTCTACTGCCAAAACCCAGGCTTTTCCCATTTTTGTCTTTATTGGATTATCCCTTCGGGTGGCGATGCGAGTCCGTTAGAACACCTAGAACAGTTGTAAACAAGCAATTTGTAATTTTCTCACTTGGTAACAAAAGACAATAAGGCCGTGATTACATTGTTGAGACTGGATATTTTCCCTTTAAGATTTATATGGTAATTACCCTTTGTCAAATGGTTCTGGATTCTATGGAGCTCTCTTTCACCTCAAGGAATGTTATGTTTCTGCTGGAAAGCACCCCAGAGACTAGTTTGTCTGGTGGATGAGAAGTTAAAATGCCACATAATTCTATCAGTAGTACTGTTAAATCATTTTTAGTTTTGAATTTACAACCTCTCCAACTCATCTTGTCTTTTGAGCAAATTCTTCTCTTCTAAATCTCCTCTTAATTACCTCCACTCTTCTTTATGTCCCCAGGGTGGCCCCTTCTGCCCACTCACTTTCAAACGCCCCCGCCATCACCACCACCCAAGACTGTGTGGCTGCCTTGACTCCTGTTACCCTAGATGATTAAAACTAAACACCTTAAGAAAAACATCCCTTTCGGGAATGGCTGCACATGCTACTTCCCTGTCCTCTTCCGAATTCTTGATTTTTTTTCTTTTCACCTACTAGGTGACCTTGCAGAGATTCATTTTACTCAGGGCCCTTGTAATCAAGTTGTAAAAAATAGATGATACAAACATAAATCACCCTAATTGGCCACTTATTGGCATCTTCTGAAAAGATTTTGAACGAAGGATAGTAAAACTATTAGCAAAAGTTTAGGGTTTTTTAAAAACTTTTTAGTTAGAAATAATTACAGATCCTCAGGAAGTTGCAAAAGCAGTACAGAGAAAGTCCTCTGTAAGCTTCACCCAGACTTCCCCGA
>PVIA01016701.1:0-18025 GCA_004024845.1 Tonatia bakeri | reverse complement strand
ACAAGTCATAAGGTTATATTTTGTGCAGAGATCTAGAGGGAAGGAGGGAAATAAATGGATTTTATTGATTTGGGGTCACTTGCTATTCTTCACAGTGAGATATATTTGCCTAACTCACAAGCACAGATCACAATTGAAAGGTGAAATTTCCCAGGATGGCACTCATAGGTGACCTCCCAGGGGGTCAGGAGACCCACAGCACAGGTGTGAGTACTGGCCTGCAGAAGTGGCCAGTGGGGCCCAGGGGAACCCTGAGGCATGAGTGTGAGGAGTGGACGCCCCAGGTTGGGAAGGGTGGAGAGGAGCTGCTGTGGTGCCCTCAGCTGGGGACAGCGGAGGGCGTGTCTCAGGCACGGGAATCTGGACCCTCTCCACTGTCTCAGACCAAACTCTGAGGAGCGAGTCAGGGGTCTGTCTGTCTGTCTGTGCACATGAGTCACCGCACGACTGCACCATCACCTCCAAGAACAAGGCCTCCAGCATTTCCCAGGTGAATTAATTACATTAGATTCTCAGCAGTACTGGTGTGAAAACAAATACATTTGTTTCACATATTAGGCAACAATGTGAGTTGCCAATCACATTTATTAATATTAAAAGATTTCTCTTCCTATTCTGACAGTCATCCAAACTCAACAGTCTTCACAATGTTAAAAAAAGAATTTCTGATTTATTTCTCCCGAGGATCCCATTGATCCTCAATGTCTCGCTGTGTTGTCTGCCATGGTGGAAGTGGCCCCACTTCGGTGCACAAGGAGACCCAGGTTTCACTGGGAAACACAGATTCCAACACGGTAAAGATCCAAGCACACGTCAGAGCAGACTCAGGGGGACGGAGCACCTGCACACAGAAGGCAGGGCTGTGACTCAGGGACTCAAGAGGCTGGGACGTGGGACAAGGGAGGAGCAGGACAAGAGACATGGAGAGGGGGTGGGCAGGGAGGGAATTCACAGATCAGGCTCTGAGGTTCAGCTCCTGCATCCCTGGATTGGAGCCTCGACTCAGCAGCACTGTCTGGAAGACTCTGGGGAAATCACAACCTTGCAAGGATGGCCCCCTGCTCATTGGAAGATGCCTTCAGCAGAAGGATTATGTTGGATAATTATGATGTCTGGTGAGGGGTGCATGTCAAACACTCACCAAACACTGGTACCTATTAAGGCCTCCAAGTAGTCTAGAGGTTGAGCTACTCACATGGAGAATGACATTCCTCCTGGGGGCACCAGGGGGCACTGTGGGTCTTGCCTTGGGAACTCTGATAGTGCAAGTCCCCTGGGCTGTGCTCAGTGCAAAGGGTGTGGCTCATGCTCTTTTGAAGACAGTTTTATTGGGTAAGATCAACTCTTAATGAAACCAACACCTGGACCTTCCTCTGTCCTCAGGAAATTACCAGCAAGAGGCTGTCAGGCTTGGGGTTGAAACAAGATCTGAGACAGATTTGCATTCATGCTCCTCCCTGTTGAGCTACAAGGACAGAGGATAAGTCAGGGGCTTGCAGAGGCCAGGGCCAGCTGGGCAGCCTCAGGACAGAGCTCCTGGAAGCACCTTCCACCATGGACTGGGCTCCCTTCTACCTCCTGCCCCTGGTTTTCTCCACAGGTCAGTGCATCCCTTGCCATTTAGAAGTCCTGAAGCCCAATGTTCCCCTCAAATACAGTATTCAGGACCATCTGTCCAGTCTCGGTGCATTCGGCATCATCCCCGTGTTTTGTGTCTGCAGCTCTCTGTGCTGCACCTGTGCTGACCTAGCCCCCGTCTGCTTCTGCCTCCCTGGGAGCCTCGGCCAAGCTCACCTGCACCCTCAGCAGTGAGCACAGCAGCTACACCATTGCATGGCACCACCAGCAGCATCCATGGAAGGCCCCTCGGTATTTAATGTATGTTAACAGTGATGGAAGCCAGAGCAAGGGGGACGGGATCCCTGATCGCTTCTCGGGCTCCAGCTCTGGGGCCGACCGCTACTTGACCATCTCCAACCTCCAGTCTGAGGACGAGGCAGACTATTACTGTCATACATGGGATGGTAGTAGTAATGCTCACAGTGACACAGGCCGATGGAGAACTGAGACAAAACCCCCTTTCCCATCTGTGTCATACTCTCCTCCAGACCAAACAGGACCAGAGACAAAGCCATAGCTCATCTGGCCCAGGTCCCCACACCTCAGATCTCAGGCAGCTGTGCAGTGGATGGGACATCAGTGGATTCAGTCTCACAGGATGGGCCTGACCTCGTGTCTCCAGGGCCATGGAAACAGGATGATGTGTTACCAGGAAAGTCACTGAACCCCAAATGGGAATCCCAGACACAGATGGACACACACGTGGTCCAGATGCGACAGAAATCAGTCCCATTGCCTGACATCCTGTCAAACTTTCCTGCAAAGAATCAGGAAAACAGGACTGTTATGAATATAAAAACCACTTTTTCCAGAATGGCCCTGAAATGGTCCAGATGACGCAATTTGTGGACTAGGACACAGAAAAGATGACTGTAACTTATTTCCCCAGATCATAAGGGAGGATGAATGATTTGACATGGCAAGGGAAGACACAGAGGCCAAAAGTCCACACTGGAAACCTGGGTATAAGAGCTGTAATATTGGGACTGAAAATGCACGGGATGAGATTGACAGCCCATGAGATGCTCCCAGAAAAAACACTCAGCCCTTGTGTCAGAGCAACAGAATCTGTTCACCATGAAGCAGAAAGTAACACAGACCCAGGTTAGAAAGGGATCCCACCTTCTCTCCAAACACCCCCATGTGGCTGTTTGTAAAACACTTTTCTCCACGACATCACGGGGTCCAGCACCTGAATGAAGCTCAGGCTGATGAGGGCAGGACAGCTCAGCACCAAGACCCTGGTGGCCTTGGGGAAAGTTGGGGACACAGCAGGAGGAAGTGAGAGTTTCCACGGTGACTGAGGCCAGGGCACACAGGTCCCCTGGGATGGACTAAGATGCAGATGCAGCGGCAGCAGGTCAGGGTGGGCCCAGGGAACCTGCCTGTCAGACCGTCCCCTCCTAGGACCACACTGGGAGGGTTCCACTGCTATCCATCTGCAACTCACAGCTCAGTGACAGTCACCACAGGAAGGCACCATCTGTCAACCACAGGGGACTTGCTCTTTCAGGTCCTCACCTGCCACCCCGACCTCCATGCTGCCCTTGGTGGGCAGGTCAGAGGACAGGCCCTGAGCTCAACGCTGTGCAGGTCAGGCTGGAGTTTCTGCAGTACCAGGTCCCCTCCCAAGATGGAAAATCATGTGCGGGGCCCGGTTCTGGTGAGAAAAGTCGGGTGAGATGACTCACACTACAGATCTCGACTCTCTGCAGCCGAGTGTGGGACGGTCCTGCTGGGCCGTCTATTGTGGTCTCTGCTGAGGACCAGGGTCGTGTCCCCGAGACCAGAGACACAGGGAGCATGTCTCAGCCTGCTGATGTGCTTCCAGGACCTGTGCACAGGGCAGGGCGTGTGTGGGCCTGCACGCCTCTGTGTGCACACGTGTGTGCACTTTGGTGCAGCCAATAAGTCTCTCGATGACCAATGTCCCAGACTCTCTGTTTCTGGGATTTCCTCTGCACACCATTCTGTTGTCCTTGCTTCCCATTAAGTGTGAGGATCAAGGACATTAACAAGAACAGGAGGGTGGCATTCATCTGTGTTTAGGACACGTCAGCACATTCATGGCACTTTAAATTGTTAATTAAATCGTGTAGGCTCAAATAAGCGATGAAGAAGCCTTCCCGTCATCTCCTCTCCTCACTGACGGGGAAGCTGAGGCGGGCAGCAGCCTGGTCTGAGGTCTGCACCAGAGAGGGGCGGCCCCGGCAGCAAACCAGGGGTACAGCCCCAGAGTCCCCGGTCCTCGCCTCCATCCTGTGGCCTCTCAGTGGGTCTAAAACTAAGATCGGCTTTTCCTTCCAATGCCAGAGAGTCCTTCTCCTTTCTGTAAAGCCAGTGACTGGTATTGGGACTTGAAAGCGCAGCCAGCCCTGTCCCATCGGAACCACAGAGATGACTGTAAATTTCTCAGGGTCCACATTTAAAAGATGAGATGAAACCGTTAGAATTAGTTTTCATGATATATTTTGTTTAATTCAGTTAGATAATGGGGTGTGGGGAGTGGTGGGGGGAAATGGAGGGAACTGTACTTGAACAATAATAGCAAAAGAAAAAAGATTTGATTAAGTAGCATGTTGTTGTGGGTCTATTTCTAAATTCTCAGTTCTGCTCCATTGCTCAACACATCTGTTCTTTGCTGATTCCACCTTATCTTGATTACTCTTAGACTATAGGAAATAAATAAGTTTATTAAATTTATTCTTTATTTTGGATAGTCTAGTTCCTCTGACTTTCCACGTGAGTTTTAAAATCCTTATGTTTATATCCACAAAAAATATGCAAGGATTTTTATTTGCATTCTGTTAAATCTTTAGGCCAGCTCATGGAGAATTAACATTTTTCCTATGTTGAGTCTTCTAATCCATAAACACAGTGTTTCTAGGTCCATTTAGATCTTTTAATCATTTCATGAACAGATAATAGTTTTTAGCATAAGATTCTTTACCAGTTCATTGATTTATGCTTCATGATTTCATTCATTTGAGGCTACATCAAGTCAAAAAGCTTCTAACTGGTTGAAGAAACCATCAAAATGAAAAGGGAAATGGCCGTATGGGAAAGCATATTTGCAAATAATACATGGGACAAGGGTTTGATCCCCAAGATACAAAGTAACTCATGCAACTCCACACCAGGCAGGAGAACAATCCAACTGAAAAGTGGACAAAAGGCCTGAATAGACACTTCTCCCAGGAGGACACACAGATGGCCCAAGACACATGAAAAGATGCTCAACACCACCAGCCATCAGAGAGATACAAATTAAAACCACAATGAGATACCACTTCACACCCGTCTGAATGGCCGTCAGGAACAAACCAACAAACAACAAGCGCTGGCGAGGTTGTGGAGAGAAGGGAACCCTCGTGCACTGTTGGTGGGAATGCACACTGGTGCAGCCACTGTGAGAGATGGTATAGAATTTCTTGAAAAAAAAAGCTAAAAATAGAACTGCCTTTTGACCCAGCAATTCACTGCTGGAACTATACCCTAAGAATCCTGAAATACCAATTCAAAAGGACTTATGCACCCCAATGTTCATAGCAGTGCTGTCTACAATAGTCAAGTGCTAGAAACAGCCCAAGTGCCCATCAGTAAACAAGTGGATCAAAACATTGTGGTACATTTACACAATGGAATACTGTGCAGCAGAAAGAAAGAAGGAACCCCTGCCTTTTGAGCCATGATGGGTGGAACAGCAGAATATTATGCTAAGTGAAATAAGCCAGTCAATGAAATAAAAACACCATGTGATCTCACCTATAAGAGGAACCTAAGGAACAACAATAACTAATGAGAAAATAGAACCACAGGCACGGAAACATGGAACACAGTGACAGGCACCAGAGGGAATGGGGAGGGGACAATGGTGGGAAGAAGGGGCAGGGACTAGTCAAAGAACAGGTATGAGTGACCCACGGACACGGACAACACTGTGGGGACTGACTGTGGGAGGGGAGGGTGGGCTCAGTGGGGGAGCCCAAACAGGAGCAATTGGGACAACTGTAGTAGAATAACAATAAAAAATGTTAAATGAAAAAAAAAAGAAAATATTTCAATGCGAATTAAATGTAAAAGTATTGGTAAATTTTACATTGTTCTTAAACTGGCTTTGAAACCTGCTGTGTCTTTCAGAACGACAGCACATCTCTCCGGGGACGACCCACATCTCAAGCTCAACAGCTGTGATGACTTGTTGCCACCGCAGTAGGCAGAGCAGGTTGGAGGGATGAGGTGTCCTTGGGCAACTGTCCCTGCAGTACATATGACAGCCACCAGGGGATGATGGAGGGTCTCAGGACACAGAAGTCCCATCAGGCAGGAAAAGCTGTTCCACTTTCCACCAACCCAAGAAGGCTGAGAACAGGATACGGAGGGAACATTTGTACATGCGTCCACATTAGTTCCATTCTCAAATACACAATATCAAATACAACTGCAGCTTTAAAGAGGAGTCAGGGTTATTGAACACATTTATTATTAGTCAGTGTAAGGATGACAATATTCCTTTTTTATTTTTAAGTGAATAATCTCCCTCTCAGTGGGCTATTGTTTCCATAAACGTTATTCAAGTCATAACATTATACTCTGTGCAGTGATCTAGAGGGAAGACTAAGAAATATTTTCTTGAAGCAGGATGACTTGCTATTTTTAAGAAAGAAATATATTTCCCTACTTCACAAGCACGGATCATGGTTTGAAGGTGAAATCTCCCTGATGGCACTCACAGGTGACCTCCAAGGTGGTCAGGAGACCCACAGCACAGGTGTGAGCACTGGCCTGCAACAGTGGCCAGCGGGGCCCAGGGGGACCCTGAGGCGTGAGTGTGAGGAGTGGACGCCCCGGGGTGGGAAGGGCAGAGAGGAGCTGCTGTGGTCCCCTCAGCTGGGGACACTGGGGGGCGTGTCTCAGGCACCAGACCCTGGTCGCCTTTCCACTGTCTCTCAGACCAAACTCGGGGAGGGAGTCAGGAGTCTGTCTGTCTGTCTGTGCACAGGAGTCACACGGGGCTGCACCATCACCTCCAAGCACAATACCTCCAGCATTTTGTACATGAACTCATTTTACTGCACCTTCAGTTCCACCAGGCTGACAGCCAATGTATTTTTCCAGGACAGCAGGTATAAAGTACTTCCTTGAAAATGTAAAATTTTACAGTTTTATAAAATTAAAAGGTTTCTCTCCTGATACAGACACTTGTGGAAATGCAGCAGCTTTGACCACATGAGAAAACATCCCTGACAGAAACTGTTAGAGACCCAGCCTGATGAGAACCCTGCCCAGTCGCCTGATGTCCATGCCCCTTTGACACAGGACCTGTGCCCTCTGCCAGGGAGGGAGCTGCTAGAGGGTCCCCACATTTCCCACAGACCTGTGTCACTGGGAAACGAAGGTGCTGACATGTGAGGACCTGAGCACTCTTCACAGAAGACTCTAGATGATGGTGCCCTGGGAACAGAGTAGAGGGCGGTGACAGGGATCCTAGGGTAGGGCACAGGGGACACAGGGCCCAGAGAGGGGCGGGGCAAGGACAGGACCAAACGCTCAGGCTCTGGGGTGGGCCTCCTGGACTGAAGTCTTGATTCCTCATCACTGTCTGGAGGGCTCTGGGAAAATCACAACTTGACCATGATTTCCCCCTGCCCATCACACAGGAGGAGGGGCTGCGCCTTCAGCACAGGGATGATGTGGGGCTATTCTGACGTCAGGTTATTGTGATGTCTGGTGAGGGGAGCGTATAAAACACTCCCCAAGGTTCACCGTCCTTTAAGTCACAGGTGGCAAACATAAGGCCTGCGGACTGAATCCAGCCCTCCACCGTCTTTTATCCGGACCATCACCTTGTTTCCACCCAGTGGAAGCACGAAGCTCCTTGTCCCTAGTTAAGGAGTGGTTACATTTATACAGTCCTAAAATTACATTCAGCCCTTTGAAGGCAACGACAAGGTTCACGTGGCCCCCTGTGAAAATGAATTTGACACCCCTGCATTAACTTCTTAGAAGTAACCATCTGATATAATTAGCTACAACAGGTAGGATAACATTCATCCTGTGGACACCAGAGGGCACTGTGGGTCCTGGTTTGGGGAACTTAAAGGTTAAGTGCCCTTGGCTGGGCTCAAGTGCAAAGGGCATGACTGAGGCTCCTTTGAAGATACCTGTATTGGATAAAATCAACTCTTAACAATGAAACCAACACCTGGACCTTTTTCTGACCTCAGGAAGTTGTCAGCAGGAGGCTGTTAGGCTCAGGACTCAGACCAGATTTGAAACAGTTGAAGAAGAGAGAACAGATTTGCATTCAATGCTCCTCCCTCTTGAGCTGCTAGCAGAGAGGATAAGACAGGAGCTTGGAGAGGCCAGGGCCAGCTGGGCAGTGTCAGGACAGAGGTCCTGGAAACCACTCCCATCATGGACTGGGCTCCCTTCTACCTCCTGCCCCTGGTTTTCTCCACAGGTCAGAGCTTCCCTGGGCAGTTAGAGGTCCCCTCCAAACACAGTTTTCAGGGGCATCTGTCCAGTCTGGGTGCATTCGGCACCATTCTTGTGTTTTGTGTTTGCAGGTCTTTGTGCTGCTCCTGTGCTGACCCAGCCCCCATCTGCTTCTGCCTCCCTGGGAGCCTCGGCCAAGCTCACCTGCACCCTCAGCAGTGAGCACAGCAGCTACAACATTGCATGGCACCAGCAGCAGCCAGGAAAGGCCCCTCGGTATGTGATGTACCTTCAGAGTAGTGGAAGCTACAGCAAGGGGGACGGGATCCCCGATCGCTTCTCGGGCTCCAGCTCTGGGGCCGACCGCTACTTGACCATCTCCAACCTCCAGTCTGAGGACGAGGCCGACTATTACTGTCAGACATGGGACAACAGTGGTAATGCCACAGTGACACAGGCCAATGGGGAAGTGAGACAAAAACCCCCTTCCCCATCCGTATCACACTCTCCTCCAGATCAAATAAGACCTGAGTCAAACCCATGAGCAGATCTGGCCCAGGTCCCCAGACCTCAGATCCTCAGGCTTTTCCTCCTCAACCTCATGCAGCTGTGCAGAGGGTGGGATAGCACTGGATTTAGTCTCACAGGACAAGGCTGACCTCATGTTTCCAGGGCCTGCATGTGAGTTACAGACAGAGGGTGTGAGTGGAAGGACACACTGCCCAGGACATGTATCCCGTGGTAATGGACATTGATTACCCTTAATGGTGACTGGCCCCCTTACTGCTCACCTTTCCTGGGTTTGTCCCCAGAACTACCCAGCTTAGCCAAGCTGAGGAAGCCCCAGGATGTCCTGGCAGCCTGTGTTCGGAACAGAGCAAACCCTGCAGAACACACTGAGGATCCAGCTGTACGTTCCCCATGGGGCTGACCCTCCCTCACTCCCCTATCAGGTCCTCACAGCTCACAGCGGTGCCCTCCAGGGGAAGTGCTGCCGGTGGAGAGGACACACCCTGCTCTCAGTGTGGCTCACTCCGATCTGAGTCCTCTTTTGTCACCACATTGCAGGTCCACATTCTCTCCTCTCACCTTTACTCGGGAAAGATCACCCCTTACCCTCCTGCATGAGGTTCTCCATCCCCTGTGTGTCCCCAGGGCACTGACTGCCCGTATTTGAGAATCTGATCACCGCACGTTGTGAGGAAGCCCTCTGAGGGCAAAGGGAACCACGCAGAGACCACTTCCCAAGCTCACACACACAATCAGAAGTCACACTTGTCCAGCAGTCAGAGAGGACAAATCCCAATCAGGACACCAGATGGACCTGTCAGAGAGCTGGGACTCGAGGTGGGAAATTAGCACCTGACTCCTCACTGCTGTGGTCCCACCTGCGAACGTGTGAGTGCAGCTGATGAAGGATCACACTGTGTGCATCATCTCTAGTGAATCTGCAATAACCTAGAATAGCAGACAAAATACGTAGAGAAATGCAACTACTACTGTTTATCCAAGAGGAAATACCCACAAGTCCAGTGTCACATCAAATATTCCGTTTGGACCAAGAAAATACCAGCTATGATAAGCAACAAAATCAATCATCCTGACCGTGAAATTGCCCCCATAATTGAATAGTTAGTCAAGGATTTTAAACAAATATATATTCCATTTGTTCCAGTGTGTAGGACAATGCTTGAGCATGGTAATTGCAGACAAGGAGGACAAAAACCACGGCCAAGTCAACACACAGATGCAGAAACTACAGCGTCTGAGACACAACGACCCTGATGGGACTGACAGCAGGTTCATCCCCGCAGGGAAAAGACAGTGACAGATGACGTGGAGGAGAAACTACAGAGAGGGCATGAGACACAGACACGAAACCTCATTGAACACACACAGAAGCGTCAGCGTGCGGGAGGGCACGGGGGAGCCTCCCAGGCACGTGATCACAGTCTTTGAAGCAGAGAAGACTAGAAGAGATAGAAAAAATATTTGAGGAAATAGTGGCCAGAAATGTACCAATTTCAGTGAAAACTGAGATCCTACAGATTCAACAACCTCAGCAAAATCCAGGCACAAAGAACATGCAGGAAACATCAACACACATCACAACCAAATTCCTAAACCCAGTGTCGGGGAGAAAACCACAAAAGCCCCAGAGACACGGGGCCCGTCCACGGAGAGGACGGAGCAGAGGGGTCAGGGCAGACATCTCCCTGGAAACAACACAGACAGGGGGGAGAGGGGGACAGAGTGTCTAGAAAACTGAAAGCAACAACAAAACAACAACAAGCACCTGTCCACTCTCAAGTCTTTACCCAGTGAATGTGTCTTCCAAAAAAGGAAGGAAAGAAAAACTTTCTCAGACGTACAGACACTTAGAGAGCTCACACCGACAGACCCTCTGCACCAGGAAGAGCAGAGGACCTGCCCGAGTCAGAGAGGATTGGGAACCCACACAGAGAAATTAACGGCATCCGGTGTCATTACCATGGGGATAAATATGAAATGTTTTGTCATGTTAAATTCCATAACACATATCACTGTTTAATGAGAAAACACTGTAACAATGTATGATGTGGTTTATAATATATGATAAAGTGAGGTTGTGACAATGTGACCTCACAGGTGTGGTAGGAAGAGGAACCTGCTATGATAACCTCAGGTGTCTCACTCACACCTAGTTCAGGTTCATGTGGCATTTTCTCACAAGTTTGTAACTTCGTTAGCAGGAGTGATGTGTTGTCAGAATTCTCTGAATCAGGAGAGAAGGTCCTGTGTGACTTCCTGTGCAAACCAGAAGGGAAGCAGCAGCCCCTGTGTAGTGACAGTCCCTGTGGGTCACCTGCTCCCTCACCTCACTGACATAGGACAGGGGTCACAGTGCAGTGGCTCCTCCTTCCCCTGGGTCCCCCTTCAGCTGCTCTGGCTCCTGGGCCAGGTGTGCGTGCTCAGTGTGATGTCAGTCCTGCCCCTCATCTCTTAATGTGACAGATTCATGTCACATTGTGCCGACCTGGTTTGGACCATAACCACCTTAGTTTCTCACTGTCCTTCCCACTCAGACAGACCAGACCCTCCCCCAAGGGCACTGACCCTGCTGTCCCCACACTCACTACCTCCTGCTGCTCCCTCTTCCTACCTCGATGGCAGCTCCAGGGTCCCCTCCAAAGGGACCTCTCCAGCTTCTCCCCACACAGGACCTGCCTGTCCGATTTTGTCTGACCTCAACTAGTTACTTGAATACTACAACAGCTGCGCAATTATTCCCTTGTAATATTTTCCTTGATTGCTTAATTGATTGATTCATTGATTTCTGCTATTATTTCTCTCATTAGTCAGGAACTTTTTAAATTCAAAACACACTCACAGGACAATAAGAGACGTAGGCAGACAGGAGCCTCTTTTCCTCCTGCAGCAACAAGGCCGGGGTCTCCTGGGAAGGAGTCCTTCATTCCTAAGCCCACCTCTCCTTTCCTCTCTTGTAGGTTCTGTGTCCTCCTATGAGCTGACACAGCCGTCCTCGGTGTCGGTGCAGCTGGGACAGACGGCCAGGATCACCTGTGGGGGAGACAACATTGGAAGTAAAAAGGTTGACTGGCACCAGCAGAGACCTGGCCAGGCCCCTGTAATGGTCATCTACAGGGATAGCAGCAGGCCCTCAGGGATCCCTGACCGGCTCTCAGGCTCCAACTCAGGGAACACGGCCGCCCTGACCATCAGTGGGGCCCAGGCCCAGGATGAGGCTGACTACTACTGTGCAGTGTGGGACAGCAGTAGTAAAACTCACAGTGACACAGGCAGACGGGGAAGTGAGACAAAAACCTCAGTCAGACTCACACTCCCCTCAGGCCCCATAAAGACTACAGACAAAACATCAGCAGCTTTGGCCCAGGTCCCCTTTCTCAGGTTTCCCAGTGACCCCTCCCCTCCACCTCAGGCAGTTGTGCAGAGGGTGGGACAGCAGTGGATTCAGTCTCACAGGACAGGGCTGACCTGGTTTCTCCAGGGACTGGGAATGAGTTGGAGACAGAGGGCATGATTGGAAGGACACACATAGCAGGACACACATCCCGTGGTAATGGGCCCCGATTATCCTTGTAATGGTGACTGGGTCCAACTTGGTCACCTGTCCTGGGTTTGTCCCCGGAATTACCCACCTGAGCGGAGCTCAGGTGTCCCAGGATGTTTTGGTAGCCTGGACTCTGAACAGAGCAAACCCATGCAGGGGACACTGAGGATCTACCCGCATCTCCTCCTCAGGGCCGACCTTCCCACAGGGTCCTGGCTGCTCACAGCAGTGCCCTCACTGGGCTTGTGGAGGAGACCAGCCTCACAAGATCACACCCCTCTCAGAGTGGGACTCAGGGTCAGGATGGCCTTACAGGGCCTCCCAGCTGAGTCTGCAATTGTTACCACATTGCACATCCTCACTCTCATGTTTACTCTGGAACGATCACCCCTAACCCTGCTGCATGTGGTTTTCCATCCCCTGTGTGTCCCCAGGGCACTGACTGCCAGTGTTCGTGAATCTGATCACCACACGTAACAGGGTGCAGCAAGGGCCCTCTTCCCAAAAAGAGGGATTTGTAATGGGGTCCAGAACTCAGGGTGTCCAGGAAATATCAGAAATACAGGATGTCCTCACCCCCACAACTATGAACTGGGGGATGGGACACATGAAGCAGGACCAATGAGAACTGTTCTGCATAGCAACAGTTTTGCAAATAACCTCAGGCACTGTCATTTAGCAGGTCTCTAACTGGAACTGGTTTCATGGATATGTTAAATGGTTGTGGCCTTGCTTTGAGCCAGGGAGATGGGACTGACTTCAACCCAGGATGTAACTGGGACGCAGCTCCCCTCGTTATAGGGCCTGTGCCCGCATGAGGGCTTGGAGCTGATTGGCTCCATGCCATGGGGCCACACCTGCCCGGACTTACTGTGGCAGCCCAGAAAAGCTGGAAAGATACAGGAATGCTGGCAGGTGTAGCCGATCCTGGGAGGAGTCGGAAATAAACCCCGGTGCCGCAGCCATGAAACAGTTTGGAACCGCACAGCTTTGGGGCTCCAAAAGTTGCCGTGCAGCTTAAAAAGCCTGAAAGCAAGATGCAGCGGCAATGCAGAACTCTCTCTTAGTGATGTGGAAGTGTGCAGGGGAAATATTATGGGAAGGAAAGGGGTGAAAGGACTCTTGCTGGTGGGCCAGGAGAAGGTGCCATGTGGGTTTGGATTAAAAACTGGAGATCCCTGCAGTGACACAGCTGATGGTCACCCAGGGAGGCCAGCAGGCTGAGCACGGATTACTGGGAAAAACCGGGGGCTACCTGAGCGTCGGACCTCTATTTCTTTACCTGAGATTCGGTACCCCAGACCTGCCAAAGGGGGAAGGAAGGACTGTGGCTTTGTGGGTATTCTAGTGACTTTGGGATCTCAGTGAAGACATTAAGACATTACTCTAAGTATGTATAAGTTTTGAATAAATAATTCCTTTCCTTTTCACCAATCTCTGACATAGAGGAGCTATAATTTCCTGGTGGTGGGCTAGGCGAACATGATACAGGGGGACCCGAGGAAAAGGGAGGGTTCATTTGATAATAGTATATCACCCCCACTCAAGGTCTGTTTGGTAACACACACGGTGTGAAGAGACCCCCCCAAGGGCAAAGAGAACCACCAGAGACCACTTGCTGAGCTCACACACAAAATTATCTTAATACGTATTGTCTTGCTTTAAATTTGTGAATTTGAGGTCTGTGAGATTAAAAATGCATTGCATTGTTGGAGGCTGGTAAATGCAGGTATAGTCTATGCAATTATTTTCAGTCTCCTCCCACACTTATCCCACAGTCACAGCAGACAAGTCCCAGTCAGGACACCAAATGGACCTGTCAGAGAGCTGGGCCTCGAGGTGGGAAATTAGCACCTGACCCTTCCCTGCTGTGGTCCCACCTGGGAACATGTGAGCACAACTCACAAAGGATCGCACTGTTTGCATCAACTCTAATGAATCTGCAATAAACTAGAATAGCAGACAAAATATATATATACATACAAGTATTGTTCACCAACAAGGAAATATTCACCAAGTCTGGTGTCCCATCAAATATTACTGATTGGAGGCAAGAAAATACGTATTAAGATAAGCAACAAAAACAGCCTATCATACTGGCCATGAAATGTCACACACGATTGAATAGTCAAGGATTTTATGAAAATTTGTGTTCCATTTGCTCCAGGGTGCTGGAGAATGATTGGACACGGTAGCTGCAGACTAGGAGGACAAAAACCACAGCCAAGTCAATACACAGATGCGAAAACTGAAGCGCGTGAGACACAATGACCCTCAGGTGACTGACAGCAGGGTCATTTCCGCAGAGGAAAGACAGTGACAGATGACGTGGAGGAGAAACTACAGAGGACGTGAGACACAGACACAAAACCTTATTGAATAAACACACACAAAAGCATCAGTGTGCGGGAGGGCACGGGGGTCCTCACAGGCACGTGATCACATCTTCGAAGAAGAGTTTTGGGGGAGGTAGACAAACTATTTGAGGAAATACTGGCCAGAAATATTCTAAATGCAGTGAAAACTGAGATCCTACAGATCCAAGAACCTCAACAAAACCCAACACAAAAAACTTGCAGGAAACGTCAACACACATCACAACCAAATTCCTAAACCCAGTGTCGACAAGAAAACCAGTAAATCCTCAGAGACACGGGGCCCGTCCATGGAGAGGATAGAGCAGAGGGGTCAAGGCAGACATCTCCCTGGAAACAACACAGATGGGAGGAGAGGGGGGCAAAGTGTCTAGAAAACTTTCAGCGACAAGAGGATGACAACAAAAAGCTGTCCACTCTCAAGTCTTCACCCAGTGAAAGTGTCTTCCAAAAAAGGAAGCAAAGGAAAACTCTCTCAGATGTACAGACACTTAGAGAACTGACACCACACACGCTCTGCACCAGGAAGAGCAGAGGACCCGCCCGAGTCAGAGAGAAATGGGGACCTGCACAGAGAAATTAACAGCATCTGGTATTGTTACCACAGGGATCAGTATGAAACATTTTATCATGTTAAATTCCATAACAGATATCACTGTTTAATGCGAAAACACTATAACAATGTATGATGTTGTTTATAATACATGATAAAGTAAAGTTATGACAATGTGAACTCACAGGTCTCAGAGGAAGAGGAACCTGCTATGATAAACTCAGGTGTCTCACTCACACTCAGTTCAGGTCCAATGTGACTATTTCTCACAAGTTCATAACTTCGGCAGCAGGAGTGATGTGTGGTCAGAATTCTCTGAATCAGGAGGGAAGGTCCAGTGTGACCTCCTATGCAAACCAGAAGGGAAGCAGCAGCCCCTGTGTAGTGACAGTCCCTGTGGGTCACCTGCTGGCTCACCTCACTGACACAGGACAGGGGTCACAGTGCAGTGGTTACTCCCTCCCCTGGGTCCCCCCTTCACTGCTCTGACTCCTGGGATATGTGTGTGTGCTCAATGTGACATCAGTCCTGCCCCTCATCCCTTAATGTGACAGATTCGTGTCACATTGTGCCGACCTGGTTTGGACCATAACCACCTTAGATTCTCACTGTCCTTCCTGCTCAGACAGACAGACCCTCCCCCCAGGACACTGACCCTGCTGTCCCCACACTCACTTCCTCCTACTGCTCCCTCTTCCTGTCCTGACGGCAGCTCCAGGGTCCCCTCCAGAGAGACCCCCCAGCCTCTCCCCACACAGGACCTGCCTGTCCATTCTTGTCTGCTCTCAACTAGTTACCTGAAGACTGCAACAGCTGCACAATTTTTCCCCTGTAATTATTTTCATTAATTGATTGATTTCTCTAATTATTTCCCTCATTAGTCAGGAAAGTTTTGTTAATGCAAACACACACAGGACCATAAGAGACGTGGGCAGACAGGAGCCTCTTTTCCTCCTGCAGTAACAAGTCTGGGGCCGACGGGTGCTCCACAGACACTCACCAGCCCTGGGAGGTCCCAAGTCCTTCCCCCTTTCTTCGAGGCTGTGCCTGAAAGTCAGGGTCGGCTTGTGAAAAGCTGTTAAACAACATGCTGATATGAGACGTCCACCCTCACTCTAAACGCTCCCTGTTCAGAGCAGCAGACGAGAACGTCCCCACGGTTACAGCGGCTCTCTGGGTGGGCGGTGCCCTGAGGACGGGAGGGTGAGAGCTGTGTGCACAGTTGACGGTTGTCCCCCACGTCCTGCCTGAAACCCCAGGATTGTTTATGAAAAGTATCTTTAATAAATGTGGATACAGTTCATCTTGGGAAAAAAGACAACATGCAAGTAGAAGTTGGAGGTAACTGGGCTGTGTCACCCACGCCAGCATGTCCACTGTGTGCCCCCATGTGCACACTGGCCTCCGACAGGCAGGACTGGTCCAGTTCACACGTCTCACCCAGGACGCAGTGTCCGGCAGACAGAGTGGGGCTGAATCACTGTTTGCTGGGTGAGTGTCTCCTGTCTCAGTCTTTGGGGCAACTGCCAGCAGCACCCTGTTTTCAACCTGCACTAGTGGTGGGCATCAGTGAGAGGCAGTCCCTGTGTTCTTTGTTCCCCATGTAAGCCCCAGAATCACACAGCCACCTAAGGGATGTGTCAGAGATGCTTCAGGTGGGTCCTCCCTCTCCTCCCAATGAGCCTGTTTGTAATTTTATGGGTGATCTGAGCCACTTGTGCCTGGTCTTGAGGCCTGTGGTGGTTATGGAGAGAACAGCCCCCCCTGAGACCCTCAGTCCCTGGATCAGAGAGTTCCCACCTGAGCAGTGGGTTCAGACTCTGCATCTGGACAGAGCACACACCTGCTCCTCCAGCAGCCAGTGTGGGGAGGCCAGCAGGGGGCAGCAGAGCCCACCTGGCAACGCCTCCTGGACACTGGGAGTACCTGGGCCTGAGGAGTTCTATCATGCAAGGGGATTATTATCATTTATTTTTGAACCAAGTGTCCCCTTATTAATAATGAAAATAATTAAATTGTGGTAAACAGGGGGTTAGTAACCACCACTCGCACCTGTAGAAAGAGTAGTAGTTTTCTGCAGTACCACCTTTGGCGAGGGTGCTGTAGTATTCTGACTGAGTCTCTCAGATTGGGTTCTTGTACAATTGGCCTGTTTTTCCATCACAGGTCCGGGTAATTCATTCCTGTCCAGGCCACCCCATTCGTGCTCATACTCTGTAACTGTCACACCTTTTCTGCACTGGAGTGACCCTGGCACTAAGACACATGGAGACACTGACACAACCTGTATGACCTGTCCCAGGAGCTACAACTCAGTTAGAAACTGACAGCATCTCGGGGGCTCCAAGTTCTCCCTGTGGCCTGAGCAAGGTGGGAATGTCCTTCAGGCTCAGATGCTCACACACTGTCACTGGGATGGGGCCCTGCTCGAACTTCAGGCTCATATTGTCACCCCTACAGTTAATGCTCTATAGTGGGTTCAGAACATGCAGACAGACGTCACCTCTGAGCTCTGCTGTGGTCAGACCTGACAAGTAGTAAGGCCACGAGACACTCTAGAATGGACATGTCACCCCCACGCTGTGGTACCAGGGGATGAACTGGATCTTTTTGAAATGAGGTGGGGTCTACAGGGACTACCCACCCTTGCCAGTGGCAAGAACCACACAGCTCCTCAGGCAGCTCCCCTGAGCCCTGGCTGATTTGCATATCCAACAGCTGTCTCTCCAGCAAGGGGATAAGAGAGGCCTGGGAGGAAAGCTGGCCAACCTGGGGCCTCAGGGAGCAGAAGCGGGGCACCTCCACCATGGCCTGGACCCCTCTCCTCCTCGGCCTCCTCGCTCACTGCACAGGTGCCGGGCCCTGGTTCCCACCCTCCCCCAGCCCCAGGGGTCTGGACAAGCCTAACCCTGATTCTGACCTCAGCCTATGAGCTTCAGATACCCCTGACCCAGTTGCAGGATGACA
>PVIA01016700.1:0-18029 GCA_004024845.1 Tonatia bakeri | reverse complement strand
AGATCTGAAAGTGCAAAGGAAAGATGCCCAAAACACTAGACTTTCTCTATGCTTAAAGTAATACTAAAGTAATGTTATAAATCTACTCTCAGGGGGTGTGGGAGGGCTTGATTGGGTGGGAGGTGGGGGTGGGTGGGAGGACTTGAATGGGAGTAAGGGGGTGAAAACTGTACTTGAACATTCATTTAAATAAAAAAAAGTTTTTAAAGAAAAGAAATAAACCAATAGGGGAAAAAAAATGAACATGAGAAAAATGTTCAGAAAGGTGATAGAAAGTCGAAGTACTAGGAAACAAACAGAAGAGTATATTCAAGAGAGAGGAAGTAATCAGTTGTGGCTAACAATGGAACTACATCAACTGAGAAATGAATGTAAAATATTCACTTGATTTAGTGACAGAATGATGATTTATGACCTTGGCAAAGAAGATCCAATGTGGTGGGTCTGAAGACAGAATGAAGTGCCATAAATGAAAAACTGGTATAGTGGTGGAGGCTGGGAGTATAGACAACTCTTGACTACTGGGAAGACTGAGCACCAGGATGGTAGTTAAGTTCACAATTGCTGCTGCAATATCCTGAGAGCAAGTAAACTTGAATATTGATGGTGTTAAAGTAAATGGCACTGGACTTCTACCACCACCTTCTGTCCCTCCTGTCATTGCCTCCATATTCTTGTAATGCAAGCCTGGTGTCTTATTTTGAGGCAGAGAACACTTACATTTACCATTCCTGACAATAACAAAAACAAAAGATGAGGTCAAGATCAAAACAATGACCACATTAATGTCTAACCAGCAGGAAAGAGGAATGTGAGACAATTTGAGATTGTGAAAGAATGCAAATAAATGACAAAGTAATGACTTACAAAGTTTTTTTAATGAAGCATATCCATGTCTAATTTGATAATTATCCAGCATTAAATTTTTATAAATTGTTTTTGGGTCTGGTCTGTATCTAATGTCCTTCTGTGTGTAAGTATGGTATAGTAGTTAATTAAATGGGTTTTGGGGTTATAGAGGTTAAAAACTGGCCCTAATATCTCCTACTTGTAGTTCTTGGAAAATGTATAAAAGTTCTCTATACCTCAGTTTTCTCCTTGGTAAAAGGTATCTAATAACAACAATTGCCATCATATAGACATGCTCTGAAGGTTACATTACATAGCGTGAGGAAAACACATATCACCATGCTAATCACATACAAAGTATTCAATGTCTAGTACTACTGATGTTATTATTTTAAAAAAATAATTCAACCTCTCTCCACTGTACATTAACTAACTAATACAGTTAAAATTTTAGAAATGGTAAGTGTTATTCAACAAAAAATAATGGGCTAGGTTAAAAAATGTTAGTGAGATTTTTCTCAATTTGTGGCATGTAAACTAAACTTTTATACTTGTATGAGTATTTCAATATATTATTTAGGCATCATTAATTAATAATAGCAAAACAAGAGAGAAAAAAGAAAAAAAAAGGATGCTCATTTACTTTGTCCAATCAGATAAGATTTTCTGTATTAACTTAAAACTCAATTTCTACAGTTAGCCATAACATTTAATAAAGATTGACTCAGTTTAAGCACCTTAACTAAACCTACATCCACAGTGTCCTTGATTCAGGTCTCAGTGACTTCTAGATTTTCACTGGAGGCTGGTCTCACTTTAGTAAATGTCTCTAACATCTTATGTTGGCTCTAAAATGGCAGCCAAATATTTATCAACACTTTAGTGAAAATAATTGAGTCCTTTTTTCCCTACTCATGCTATAATTTTCTCCTAATCTACATAAAAATTTTGATGATACTTAGCTAAATTATGGTTATGACTACTAATGATGAATTTATAGCATAGTAACATCTTATATGGGGATTAGTTTTAAGGTGAGTACTTAGAACAAAAATGAAATAGAATCAATAATGCCCTCGATAATGCCTTTCAAGAACAATATTCATTAAGCACAATACAAATTCTTTCTCCAGCTTTAGAATAGAGTTCTGTTACCCTGGTTAAGTCTGAGGTGACAGCTAGCTTGCATGGAACACATTCAGGGACCAGGTTGCAAAAAAATATTTATTGAATATTTATAAATGAAGATTATACTTCCTGCTGCAAGATACTCTCAGTCAGGTAGTTGAGAATTGAGAAAGCTGTGGGAACACCAGATTTGTGCTTTGCATTTCCTGCTTACCCAGAGCATAAACTCATCCCGTGAGCAGTGAACAAAAGTAACTGATCTCTCCTCTTGCCTTCTGTGCTTGTAAAATTTAACTTATTCAAGTTATATAAACATGCTATGCTATTTCATTGTAGTATTTATCAGATTACTTCAGCACAGTAGATTTTTTAACATCATGAACAATCTTTTCACAAACATATGAGATTTAAACTTAACGAAGTCCTGCCAAGATGGAGGCATAGGTAAAACACTTTGCTTCCTCACACAACCAAAAGGAGGATTAAAACCAATCTAAAATCAATAAACGACCAAAAGCGCCAGAAAATCAAACTGCATGGAAATCCGACAACCTAGGAATTAAAGAAAAGATCGATAAGAACAACAAGATCAGTAAGGCGGCGGCCCAAGTGGGGCTAGCTGTGGACTGACTTAAGGGGAAACTGAGACTCAGAGCTGGCTGTCCCCTCTCTGGCCCCTCCCCTACAAGCAGTGCCCAGTGCAGCGAGGAGCGTTGCCCTGCCCAGGTGAATACCTAAGGCCCTGCCCCCTTACAACTTATCATGTGTGCTGGCACAAAGAAATAGGCCCAAATGAAAGAACAGAGCAAAACCTCAGTGAGAGAACTAAGCAAGGAGGAGATAGCCAAACTATCTGATGGAGAATTTAAAGTCCTGGTAATCAAAATGCTCACAGAATTGACTGAGCTTGGTCAAAAAATGAAAAAACAAATGAAGGATACCCAAAGTGAAATAAAGCAAAATATTCAGGGAAACAACAGTGACGGGAAGGAAACCAGGACTCAAACCAATGATTTGGAACAAAAGGAAACAATTAAACATCTACCCAGAACAAAATGAGAAAACAAGAATTAAAAAAAGTGAAGAGAGTCTTACAAACCTTTGAGACAACCTGAAACATTCCAATATGCAAATTATAGGGGTGCCAGAGAAGAACAACAGCAAGAATTGAAAACTTATTTGAACAAATAATGAAGGAAAACTTCCCCAATCTGGTGAAGGAAATAGACTTCCAGTAGAAAGTCTAGGGAGCCCAGAGAGTCCCAAAGAAGTTGGACCCAAGGAGAAACATGCCAAGGCACATCATCATTAAGTTACCCAAAATTAAATATAAAGAAAGAATTCTAAAAGAAGCAAGAGGAAAGGAATGAGTTACCTGCAAAGGAATGCCCATAAAACTATCAGCTGATTTCTCAAAAGAAACCTTGCAGGCAAGAAGGGGCTGCAAATAAATATTTGAAGTCATGAAAGGCAAGGACCTACATCCAAGATTGCTCTATCTGGCATTGCTTTCATTTAGAATGGAAAGGCAGATAAAGTGTTTCCCAGATAAGGTCAAGTTAAAGGAGCTCATCATCACTAACTCATTATTGTGTGAAATGTTAAATGGACTTATCTAAGAAAAAGATCAAAACTGTGAATAGTAAAATAACAACAAACTCACAACTATCATCAAATGAATCTAAAAGAAAAGACAAACAATGGAAACAAAAACTAAGCAGACAACCAGAACAGGAACAGAATCAGAGAAATGGACATCACACTGAGGGATTTCAGAGGGGAGGGAAAAGGGAGGAACAGGGGGAAAAGGTACAGGGAAGAAGAAGCATAATTAGTAGGCATTAAATAGACAGGGAGAGATAAATAATGGCTTAGGAAACAGAGGACTCAAAGAATTTATATGTACATCCCATGGACATGAACTAAGGGCAGGAGGAATGCTGGAGGGTTGGGGAGGCAGGGCAGAGAGAAGATAAAATTGGGAAAACTATAATAGCATAATCAATAAAAGATACTTAGAAAATAAACTTAATATTACTAAAAAGTTTTTAATCAATTAAAACAAACAAACAAACAAAACAAATAATTGACAGAGTTATTGCTCAAATTATGGTACAAGCATACTGATAACAAAAGATAAATTATGGGGCCAAAATACCCAAACTAGTTTTTCACCAGCCACTCCCAATACAGCTGTGATACACAACAAGAACCTGGAACATCTGCCTCTTTCTGATAAGGGGGGAGAAGACCAAGGTTAGGGTTGTTTCAACTATTAATGCACTAATTAGTGGTACATATGCTGGCATTAAATTATCTTAGCAATTGAAATCCCCCTACCAACACAGCTTCAGAAGATATCTTAACAAAAATTTTACATAGTGAACCAGTAAATATTTTTCAGCTAGAAACAATTTTACTTAATCTATATAGATATTACCACAGATGAATAAATGGTGTTTTGGGTTCTATAGATCAATAATTAAAATTGGAAAATGAGTATTTTTTCCTTGCTGAGGATGGACTTATTATGTGTTTATATATGGATAAATTTGATTTTGATTTAAATAAAATAAAATGAAGTGTGTACTTGAGGCAAAATGAAGAAATGTATTCTCCTTTTCCTCCCTAGGCCTATACTGACTTTTGTTAGGTTTATAGGTCTGCTATTTTTTTTGCTATTATTTTAAATACTTAACACAGTGTTGCAAAAAAATTGTCTGAAAAAGTGTATAAACTAAGATTTAAAAAAGATAGAGAGAAGAAAGGAGGGAGGGAGTGAGTGAGTAGAAGAGAGAGATGCAATTAAAGTACACTAGTGAATTAATAAAAGTTGTTAAGTTGGTAGAGTATTAAAGTCATATGGTTATATAATTAAAATTTTTTAATTTTTCAATTATGGTTGACATACAATGTAATATCCATTTCAAATGTACAGAACAGAGGTTAGATATTTATATAACTTATGAAGTAACCACCCCAATAAATCTAGTACTGATATGACACTATACATAGTTATTACAATATTATTGACTATATTCCATAGACTGTATTTTATATTCTTGTGACTGTTTTTATAACTGGCAATTTGCACATTTTAATCTCTTCCCCCTTTTCACCTTACTTCCCAAATGCCTTCCCATCTGGTAGCCATAAAAATGTTCTCTGTATCTATATGTGTGTTTCTGTTTTGTTCATTTATTTCTTTTTTAGATTCCACGTATAGGTGAAATCATATGGTATTTGTCTTTCTCTGCCTAACTTATTTCACTTGGCATAATACCCTCTAGGCCCATCTATGTTGTTACAGATGGCATAACTCATTCTTTTCAATGGCTGAGTAATAGTCTATCGTATATATGTACCATCTTTTCTATATTCAGTCATCTATCATCAACTGACACTTAGGTTGCTTGCATATCTTGGCTAAAACCCAGAACAAATTAAGTCTAAAACAATGACAAGCACTCAATTTTGTCTGTGTGCATTAGAAATTTTGAAACTTTCTGAACAGTTATCTGACAACCTCAGAGTTGAGTTTATTCTACTTTGTGAAATATATGCCTGCCTTACAGTGATATCAAGAGTGTAACCAATCAGTGACAGATTACAGAAATCCCTCAGTTAAGAATGTTATTCATAATTTAGGTAAGTTTTAAATGGCAAGTACATGCATTTCTAATTTTGATGTGAAGGCTGAATTATGATGAATCGGGTTTTAACTGGGCATTTTGTAAATGAAGCACTGAAATCTTTTCACATAAGTAGATGATACAAGAATCCTACTCTCAAGGCTCCTGAAAGAGTTTTAGAATATATCCACCACAATTCAAAAGAGTTCACTCTGGACCACTCTACCCTCCCAGAGAAAAGAGGAAGGGAGGAAGGAAGGGAGGGAGGGAGGGAGAAAGGGAGGAAAGGAAGAGAAGGAGAAAGCAAGGAGGGAGATCTTCAAATAGTCATTCCTAGAAACTTTATTTAAAGTTCTGAAAAACTGAATTAGTGCATTCTGTATACTGTCAATGACAAAGTTATATTTCCCACCTAACTCTAAATAAAGCTGTAATCAATGAAAAATAACTGAATATTTGTTAGAATAGTGATATATTTAATACTGCTTATATGTGTATTCTCACATTTGATTTTTTAAAAATTGAGTTAATGTTATTTTAACTACCTCCACACCAACTATGTAGATGAAACTGTTTCAGAAAGTTAAGTAATGCACCAAAGTTTACACAAGTTTTAGGGATGTGTTTGGGGAGGTTTAGGTCTCTGATTACAAAGCTCTTTACTCTGTATCACATTCAGACCTTGTTATTTTTTAAAGTAAATCATCTCTAGGATTTGTTTCAGAGAAGTCTGGAAGTCTAGATTCTATATTAATTTGTCAGTTTTCTTTTTAAAACCAGAGTTCACAAGTTGGTTGGAGGTGGGGAGGACAGGCGAGAAGATGAGGCTTTTGGAGAGGCTGCTTTGCATTCCACTCCATCTACAACACAAGGAAACAACGAAGGTAACAAAGAAGAGAAACTATTTATTACTGGACCCTGATTTTAATTCCCATATTATTTGGAGGGAGCAATTGTTTTCCCCCTTTTCACAAGTTCTTTCCTTAGTTCTTTTTCTCTTCTTCCACAAGTGCCTTCCCGTAGGAGGAGGAGTGAGGGGAAGAGGTGAGTGAGGGAGGAGGGAGAGGAGCATGAGGAGGGAGATTAGAGAAGCTACCCATTGGAGAGAATAGAAAAAAAAGGTCAAGGGCTCACTTGGCCAGATCCCACTTGGCTTTTAAGGATCTGCCTATCCTCAGGCCTTCTTCATTCTGTGTTTCTGTTTATCAGGTCAGAGCTTTTGTACCTACAAAGGCAGGCTGGGATCCTATGGTCAGGGGTGTCTGAGCTATGGTCTGCAGGCCGCATGCAACTCAGGATGGCTATGAATGCAGCCCCACACAAAATCATAAATTTACTTAAAACATTATGAGATTTTTTTGTGATTATGTGTTGCAATATATTTAACGTGTGGCTCAAGACAGCTCTTCTTCTTCTAGGGTGGCCCAGAGACACCAAAAAAGTTGGACACTCCTGGTAGTGATGCTCTGAAAGTCTGTTGGAGCTTCTAGGTTTAGATTTGAGACAAGATGCAGCAGAGACTCATTTTAACCCACCAATTTGCATTGTGTGTGCCAGTCTAGCATTTTAGGGCTGCCATTTATCTTGGCTTCTGGCTCAGAATTCAGAAGTAGGTTGGCTACACATTTCCAGAATCCCAAAATACTCATTTTGTTTCTATTATTATTACTAAGAAAGCAGAATATTTGGTGCCCCCAAAAGAATATATTAATTAAGTTTGGTCCCAATGAAAGACTAATTCTTTTAAGAGTGTAGCAATATGTTCTCAACTTTTCCCAGTGACTGGAATAACTAAATGGAAAGTTTCTAAACCCTGCTTTTGAGAACATATAAATCAAAGGGAATAATGCAAAAATTAGATGATTTTGTAAGTTCTGCAGCCTGATGGTGTTGCTTAAAACCTGCAAATCTTCTACATGTTATGGTTTAAGAATGCTTTCATGTGTCTAATTGCTAGCTGATAGAAAGACATGAGTCAGCTTTGAACCCAAAGTTTCCATTTGTCTAGCTGATTGCTTCAATGTGAGTTTGCTCATAGTAAATTTTATTTTTTTAAAAGAATGAGCATTTAAAATTAAGACATGAAAATGTACTTTTCCTTTTTTGTGAAGGCTGTAGTTTAGTAATATCTTCAAATCACCTAATTCCCGATTCCTCAGCCTAGGTTAGTTCCTGTGGTCTGGCATTCTCACAACACCCTCTGTTTTTCCTTTAGAGCTGGTATTGCAGTAGAAATTAGGATGGTATTGGTAGAATTATGGTTGATGGACTATATCCCTCAATAGACTCTAAGTTCCATAAATGGAAATTTTACATTTGTCCTATTCACATTTGTAACACAGATTCAGATATTAGAATTGACTATATTTAAACCAGATATTAAAGGGATTTGCAAGATTGAAGAATTTAATCCATTTACATTTAAAGTGATTATTGATCATTAAGGACTTACTATTGCCATTTTGTAATTGTTTACTGACTGTCGTAGATCCTCTGTTCTTTGATTCCTCTCTTGTCTTCCCTTGTGATTCAGTGACTTCCTATGAAGATATGTTTTGACTTCATTATTATAACTTTTTGTGTATTTACTACAGGTTTTCTTTTGTGATTTCCATGAGTCTTACATCATAAGTTTAGCATATAACCTATTTTTGGTTTAACCTGTTTGAGATCCTTTGAGTGTCATGAATCTGGATATCAATTTTTCTCCCCCAATTTGGGAAGTTTTCATCCATTATTTCTTTAAATAGTCTTTCTTTTCCTTTCCTTTTCTCTTCCCCTGACAGAATCCCCATAAAGCATACATTGTTTCTTTTAATATCCTTTTTTTTTCTCTTTTGCTCCTCTGACTGGGTAATTTCAAATGATCTGTCTTTTAATTCATTGATTTTCTTCTGGTCTTGAAGTTCTCTATTGAATTCTTCAGACATTGTATTATTTGGTTCTTGGATTTCTGCCTCATTTTAATTTTTCAATGGTTTTTATTTTTTTTGTTAAGCTAATCATTTTGTTCATGCATTGCTTTTCTAATTTTGTTTAGCTGTCTGTCTGTGTGTTCTTGTAGTTGACTGAATTTCTTCAAAAGGATTATTTGGAAACAGCCTAAGTGCCCATCAGTAGATGAGTGCATAAAAAGCTGTGGTACATTTCCACAATAGAACACTACACAGCAGTAAAAAAGAAGGAATTCTTAATTTTTGTGATAGCGTGGATGGAACTGGAGAACATTATGTTAAGTGAAATAAGCTAATCAGTGAAAGATAAGTACCATATGATCTCACTTATAACTGTAATCTAAGGAACAAAATAAACTAATGAGCAAAACAGAATCAGAGGCACAGGAACAGACAGACAGCTATAAGAGGGGAGTGGGAAGGGAGGGACTGGCTGAAAGGTGAAGGGATTAGACAAAAACATATACGCATCACCCATAGACATGAACAACAGTGTGGGGATTGACTGTGGGAAAGGAGGCTGGGGGAAATGGAGGAAACATTGGGACAACTGTAATAGCATAAACAATGAAAAAATTTTAAAAAGTGGACAAAAAAAGAATTATTCTGAATTCTTTGTCGGATAGTTTATATATCTTTAATTTGTTAAGGTCAGTTTTTGGGGCTTTGTTTCTTTTGGTAGTGTCCTGTTTACCTGATTGTTTGTGATCCTCACACCCTTATATTGGTGACTGTGCATTTGAGTACAGAGTTTCCTCACAGACTTTATAGGTTTGTTTTGGCAGGGAAGGACATTCACCTGTCAGCCCAAGTTGAGGTACTGAATAAGACAGGGATTGCTATTTGGGTATTAGTTGGGTGAGATCACTGTCTGTGCTGTGAGGTCAATGGGGAGGTTGCCATGGGGAGTTCTGTAGTCAGGAGGGGTTATTGTCTGGGCTCCCTGGCTGCGTGGGGCTGCAGGTTGTGCTGTCTAACTGAATGGAGTCACTGGCTGGGCTCTCTGACTGGGTGAGTCCGCAGACTGTATGCAACAATTGAGAACTCTGTGCCATTCTCTGCTGTGGGGCAGGGTGGTAGTCTGGGTTCTGTGGCTGGGTGGTACTGTAGGCTAGGCTCTAAGGCTGCTCAGGATCCATGTGTAGGCTTTATGGTTATTTGGGGCCAGACGTTATGCTCCAGATTTGGACATGGATGCTGCCTTCACTCTTTGCCCCGGTGGGCCATAGGATGTGCTCCACGGCTACTGTGCATCTGTGGCCACACTTCCTGGAGGGGCAGAACTGAAGGCTATCCAGCATTTGCGTGGGAATGCAAATTTGCTTCCCCACTGTGGATAGGAATATAAATTGGTACAACTGCTATAGAAAACAGATTGAAGGTTTCTTAAAAAATTAAAAATAGTATAGTCATATGAATCAGCAATTCTGCTTCTGGGTATATATCCAAAGAAAATAAAATCATTACCTTGAAGAGATATACAATGTATCTGCAACCCCCATGTTCATTGCAGCATTAAATGTTTGTGCATGGATAAATGAGTGAAACAATTTGACACACATATACACACACAATGGAATATTATTTACACATAAGAAAAAAGAAAATCTTGCCATTTGTGATGACATGAACGAACCTTGAGGGCATATGCTAAGTGAAATAAATCAGAGAGAGACGAATATCATATGATTTCACTTACATGTGAAATCTAAAATGAAATCAAGCAGAAAATAGATCGGTGGTTGCCAGGGGTGTAAAGGAGTGAGAAAAATGGGGAGATGTTGGACAAAGGATGTCAACTTCTGGTCATAAGATGAGTAAGTTCTGGGGACCTGATGCACAGCACAATGACTGTAGTTAACAATGCTGTATTATATACTTAGAACTTCTTACCGCAAAAATAATAATAATGAAAAGGTAACCATGTGAGGTCATTAACATGTTAACTGATCTTACTATAGCAATAGGTATAATCACATTGTATATACTTGATCTTATACAATGTTATATGCCAGTTATATCTTATAAAGTAAGGAAAAATTTTAAAAAGGATGTAAAACATTGCCACTCTTCTCATTAATTTTTATTTTTGTTTTGGAAAATTTATTTATTTTTTGTAGTAGTAGATTAATTATGCTAATGAGAAAAAAACAAAGTTTATAGCACGGTGCCTGCAACATAGTAAGTGCTTAATAAATTAATTATTAGCATTATTATTTTGAATATATTTTATTGATTATATTATTATAGTTGTCACATTTTATTTCTCCCCTTTATTCCTTTCTGCCCTGCACCACTAACCCTACCAGCATTCTCCACCTTAGTTCATGTTCGTGGGTCATACATACAAGTTCCTTAGCTTCTCCATTTCCCACAGTATTCTTAACCTCCCCCTGTCTGTTTTGTACCTACCACTTATGCTTCTTATTCCCTGTACCTTTTCCCCCAGTCTCTCCCCTACCCCTCCCTGCTGATAACCCTCCATGTGATCTCCATTTCTGTGATTCTGTTTCTGTTCTAGTTGTTTGCTTAGTAGTTTTGTTTTTGTTTCAGCTTCGGTTGTTGATAGTTGTGAGTTTGTCGTCATTTTACTGTTCATAGTTTTGATCTTCTTTTTCCTAAATAAGTCCCTTTAACATTTCATATATTAAGGGCTTGGTGATGATGAACTTTTCAAACTTTACCTTATGTGTAAAGTTTGCCTTCCCATTCTAAATGATAGCTTTGCTGGATAAAGGGTGTAAGTCTTTGCCTTTCATGACTTGGAATATTCTTTCCAGGCCCTTCTTGTCTGCAAGGTTTCTTTTGAGAAACCATCTGATAGTCTTATGGGAACTCCTTTGTAGGTAACTGTCTCCTTTTCTCTTGCTGCTTTTAAGATTCTCTCCATATGTTTAATATTGGGTAATGTAAACATGATGTGCCTTGGTGTGTGCTTTCTTGGATCCAAATTCTTTGGGACTCTCTGAGGTTTCTGGACTTCCTGGAAGTCTATTTCCTTGGCCAGATTGGGGAAGTCCTCCTTCATTATTTGTTCAAATAAGTTCTCAGTTTCTTGCTCTTCCTCTTCTCCCTCTGGTGCCCCTATAATTCAGATGTTGGAATGTTTAAAGATGTCCTGGAGGTTCCTGAGCCTCTCCTCATTTGTTTGAATTCTTGTTTCTTCATTCTTTTCTGATTGAATGTCTATTTCTTCCTTCTGGTCCAAATTGTTGATTTGAGTCCCTGTTCCATTCTGCTAACTGTTGGTTCCCTCTATATTTCTCTCTATTTCACTTTGCATAGCCTCCACTTTTTCCTGTTTTGCAACCATACTCAACCACTTCTGTGAGCATCCTGATTACCAGTGTCTTGAACGGTGCATCTGATAGGTTGGCTATCTCTTTATCACTTAATTCTATTTTTGGAGCTTTGATCTGTTCTTTCATTTGGGCCATATTTCTTTGTCCTGGGGCACCCGTTATGTAGGAAGGTGTAGAGCCTTAGGTATTTACCAGGGTGGGGCAACCCACAGTGCTACCTTGGGGCACTGTATGTTGGGGATGGGTCCGAAAAGGAACAACACTGCTTGCTCAGCTCTTGGAATAGCTACCATATGTCTATTATATTTTTGACACAAATGTTAAAAACTACTATTCAACATAATTTCAAAAGCTCTTTGCTTTTCTGGTCTTACCCATAGCTTCTCTATCCCATGCTATGTCACTTCCACAGAAAATTATTTAGGCTCCTCTAGAACACGAACCCATTTGACCTTACCATTGTATGTGACATTTGTTCTTCCTGGAAAGCTCTTTTCTCCCTAGGTCTCTTAACACATTCAGTTCCTACTTTGAGGTTTCTATGTCAGAGTTCATCTTTGCCTCATAACACTTTGAACATAACACCTTTAGGACATTCATATATTCTCTTATTGATTTTTACCCTTTCCAAGCCTTTAGAGTAGTATCTGGCATTTAATAGGCACAAAATAAATACTTACTGTGAGAATATATGAATACAACTGAGTGGTTGTTTGCTTTTAACATAATATGGATTTTTCATTCAGTGCTTTATAGCTGTTTTTGCACACTCTCCCTCTTGGGAGCATACCCACACTTTTCTTCACTCTTAGGTTTATATCTCCTAAATTCTAAGGGTCTCCACAAGACTTTTAACCAGGGGAGCAATGGGCAGTGGTAACTTACCCCAGGCTAACCCTCTGAACATGTCATCAAGACCTTCTTTTCTCTGACTTTCCAGTGACCCAAAGCAGCCTCCCCCAGGCTCTCTCCTGTTGTTTCTATTCTAGGCCCTTCCTTGTTTCACTGTCCCCAGCTATAGTAAATGTACTATAAAAAAATGAGGTTGTTTCCATCTTTTCATGATGGTAGGTCTTTATTTACTATACTGATTACTGATATTGTTAAATATACCTACCCATTTACCAGGTGGAGATGAGCCAGTGTTTTCTAAGATTTGCTGCTAGAATTGATGTTCTCAAACACAGAAAATTTACTTGGAGATGCTTTTCTCATAGACCATCCAGGAACAAGAGGCTGCTATATGGGTACTTTGGCAGAATGTCCTTATTGGCCCAAGCTCAAACTCTTAATAAAGGTCCTAGCCTTTAGGACCTAGCCTGTCTTCCCAGAAAAACTGGAACTGGATTTTCTGTAACATTGTAGAGAGAAAAAATATCAGAAAGGACTGGATGATATATGTAGTATATATCTTTCTTGGCAGCTTGAATTCCTTCACCTCAATCCAGTTTTACTGAGTCATTCTTCATTTGGGATACCAAAAATTGAAAAGATGCTAAATGTTAAAACAGGAACCTTAGGAAAGGGTATTATTGCTAGGCTTCCTATGATGGATGTTCTAATTTTCTGCTTGGTAACACCCAGTTAAAATTTATATGGTGAAGGACTAATGGTGCCAGTTAACCAACCTTCATTGTCCACACTACCATTACCAACTGACCCAGTTTATATAGAACTGAAGGATTTCCTAGGAAGTTGGACTCTCATTGCTAAAACCAGAAAAGTACTGGGTAAATTGGGAAGATCTAGTCTCTCCAGCTGATTTGTTTATGTCATGGTTATGAAATTTCAGCAAGCATGAGAACACTATTTTTTACCTGTTTTTATTGTTGTTCAAGTACAGTTGTCTCCATTTCCCCACCACCACTTCCCCAACCCCAGCCATCCTCACTTCGCACCTTTGATCTACCCCCCTTCGGTTTTGTCCATGTGTCCTTTATAATGTTCCTGAAAACCCTTCTCCCCATTATCCCCTTCCACCTCCCCTCTGGTTACTGTTAGGTTTGTTCATGAGAACACTATTTTATCCATTCTAATACCTCCTGAGTTTTTATCATTGAAATAGAGTGAATAAGGTATTGTTATGAGTTAGGTTTTTTTCTTTTTAAAAAATTTTTATTGTATTTTTTCCATTATCATTTAGTCTCCTTATACTTCTCCCCACCACAATCACTACACTGTTGTCCATGTCCATGAGTCTTTTTTTTTGCTCAAACCCTTAACCTCCTAACTTCCCCCACTCCATCCCTTAGCTGTCATCCTGTTTTCTATCTATTAGTCTTCCTGTATTTTCCTTGTTAGTTCAGTTTATTCATTAGATTCCACATATGAGTGAAATCATTTGGTACTTGTCTTTCTCTGACTGGCTTATTTCATTTAGCATACTGTTCTCCAGGTCCATCCATACTGTTGCAAAGGGTAAAATTTCCTTCCTTTTTTCAGCCTAGTAGTATTCCATTGAGTAAATATTCCATAGTTGTTTTACCCACTCATCTACTGATGTACACAGGCTGCTTCCATATCTTAGTGATAATAAATAACAATGCAATGAACATAGGGGTACTTACGTTATTTAGAATGATTGTTTTGGGTTTCTTCGGATATATTCCCAGAAGTGGGATCACTGGGTCAAGAGGCATATACATTTTTTGTTTTTTGAGGTATCTCCATACTGCTTTCCACAGTGGCTGCACCAATCTTCATTCCCACCAACAGTGCAAAAAGGTTTCACTTTCTCCACATCCTCACAAGCACTTGCTGTTTGTTGATTTATTGATGATAGACATTCTGACAAGTGTGAGATGGTATCTCATTGTGGTTTTAATTTGCATTTCTCTGATGATTAATGATGTTGAGTATTTTTTCATATGTCTATTGGTCATCTGTACATCTACCCATCAGGTCCTTTGCCCATTTCTTCATTGGGTTATTTTTTTTTATGTTGTTTTGTAAGTACTTTATAAATTTTGGATATTAACCCCTTATCAGATGTATCAGTGAATATGTTCTCCCATTCTGTGGATTGTCTTTTTATTTTGTTGCTGATCTCCTTTACTGAGCAAAAACTTTTTAGTTTGATGTACCATTGCTTATTTTTCTTTTGTTTCCCTTGCCTGGGAAGATACATCTGATAAAATACTGCTATGTGCAATGTCCAAGAATTTGATGCTAGTGTTTTCTTCTAGGTTTATTATGGTTTGGATCTAACATTTAAGTCTTTCATCCATTTTGAATTTATTCCTGTATGTTGTGTAAGAAGGTGGTCTACTTTCATTTTTTCTGCATGTATCTGTTCACTTTCCCAACACCATTTATTGAATAAGCTATCTTTAACTAAATATATGTGCTTGTTTCCTCTGTCCAATATTAATTGACTATAAAGGTGTGGGTTTATTTCTGGGCTCTGAATTGTGTTTCATTGATCTCTGTGTCTGTTTTTATGCCAGTAGCATGCTGTTTTGATTACTATGACCTTATAGTATAGTTTGATATTAGGTGGTGTGATTTCTCCAACTTTGTTCTTCTTTCTCAGAATTGCTGTTGCTATGTTGGGCCTTTTGTTCTTCCATATATATTTTTGAAATATTTGTCCTAGTTTTGTGACATACATCAATGGAATCTTGATAGGAATTGCACTGGATCTATAGATTGCTCTGGGTAGTATAGACATTCTAATGATGTTTATTCTTCCTGTTTTTGAACACGGTATGTGTTTCCAGTTATTTGTATCATTTTAACTTTCTTTCTACAGTGTCTTATAATTTTCTGAGTATAGGTCTTTTACATCTTTTGTTAGATTTATTCCTAGATATTTTATTCTTTTTGTAACAATTGTGAATTGAATTGTTTTCTAAATTTTCCTTTCTGTTAGTTTGTTTTTGACATATAAAAATACAACTGACTTCTGGATATTAATTTTGTATCCTGCTACTTTGCTGAATTCATTTAACAGTTCTAGTAATTTCTTGGTGGAATCTTTGGGGTTATTTATGTACAGTATCTATCATGTCATGTGAACATAAAGACAGTTTTACTTCTTCCTTTCCAATTTAGATGCCTTTTATTTTTTCTTGTCCAATTGCTGTGGTTAGGACTTCCAGTACTATGTTGAATGAGAGAAGTAAAAGCAGATATCCCTGTCTTGTTCCTTTCTTAAGGGGAATGCTTATACTTTTTACCCATTGAGTATTATGATGCTGGCAGTGGGTTTGTCATATATGGCCTTTATTACTTTGAGGCATTTTCCCTCTTGTCCCACTTTGCTAATAGATTTTATCATAAATGGGTGCTGGGTTTTATCAAGTGCTTTTTTTTATCAAGTGCTCTATTGATATGAGCATGTGGTTTTATCCTTCATTTAGTTTATGTAGTGAATCACATTAACTGATTTGCAAATGTTGTACCAACTTTTCATTCCCAGAATAAATCCCACTTGATAATGGTATATGATCTTTTTGATGTATTGCTGCATTTGCTTTGCTAATATTTTGTTGAGGATTTTAGCATGTATGTTCATCACGAATATTGGATTTTTTCTTTTCTTGTGTCTTTATCTGGTATTTGAGTTAGGGTAAAACAGGCCTCAAAAAATGAGTTTGGGAGCCTTCCCTCCTCTTGAATTTTATGAAATAGTTTGAGCAGGAGAGGTGTTAGTTCTTCTTGGAAAATTCTCCTGTGAAGCCATCTGGTCCAGGGATTTTGTTTTTGGGTGTTTCATGATTACTTGCTTCAGTTTTACTAGGTGTAATGTGGATATTCAGATTCTCTGATTCTTCCTAATTTAGTTTTTAAAGATCATATACTTCTAGGAATGTATTCATTTTATCCTTGTTGTCTGATTTGTTCGCATATAGTTCATAATATTTTCTTATAATCCTTTTAATATTTTTGGTGGCAGTTGTTATTTTTTCTTTTTCATTTCTGATTTTATTTACTTGGGTGTCCTCTTTTTTTTTTCTTCATGAGTCTGTTTAAGGTTTGGCAATCTGGTTTATCTTTTCAAAGAACCAGATCTTGGACTCACTGATCTTTTGTACCATTTTTTTAGAGTCTATTCACTTATTTCTGCCCAGATCTTTATTAATTCCTTTCCTCTACTCACTTAGCGTTTTGTTTGTTTTTCTTTTTCAAGTCTTTTAAGTGTAAAGTTAGATTGTTTATTTGAGCTTTTTCTTATTGTTTTTTGAAACAGGCCTGTAACACTATCAATTTCCCTCTTATAATTGCTTTCCCAGTGTCACAAAGATTTTGGATTGTTGTTTCCTCATTTTTGTTTATTTCAAGGTATCTTTTGACTTCTTCCTTGCTCTTGTCACTGATACACTCATTGTTTAATAACATATTGTTTAGTTTCCATGTCTTTGCATATGTTTCAGTGTTTTTGTGATTGATTTCTTGTTTCATAACATTGTGGTCAGAGAAGATGTTTGGTATGATTTCAATCTTCCTAAATTTATTGAGACTTGTTTTGCTTCCTAACATGTGGTCTAATCCTAGATGATGTGCCACATTCAGTTGAAAAGTATATATGTTCTGCTACTTTGGGTTGAAATGCTCTGAAGATAACTAATTAAATTCATTAGATTTAGTTATCTCCTTGTTGATTTTCTGTTTAGAGATGTATCCATTGAAGTCAATGGGGTGTTACAGTCTCTGACTATGACTATATACTTTTTAGTCTCTCCTTTTATGTCCACCAAGATTTTCTTTACATATTTAGGTGCTCTTATGTTAGGTGTGTAAATATTTACTAGGGTTATATCCTCTTGTTGGATTGTAGCCTTTATCATTAGGTAGCATCCTTCTTTGTCTCTTACTATAGTCTTGGTGTTAAAGTCTATTTTGTCTGATATAAGTACTGCTACCCCAGCTTTTTTTCCCTTTTCATTTGTGTGAAATATCTTTTTTCATCCCTTTACTTTAGTGTGTGTGTATCTTTCAATTTGAGGTGGATCTCTGGGAGACAGCATATATATGGATGTTGTTTCCTTATCCATTCAGCTACCCTATTTTTTTTGGTTGTAGCATTTAAGCCACTTATATTTATTTAAGGTGATTATTAATAGATATGTATTGAATGCCATTTTACTGTTACACTGTTTTCTGTTTCCTCTTCTCCTTCTCCTCCCCCTCCCCCCCCCCTCCCCCCCCCCCCCCCTCCCCCC
>PVIA01016699.1:0-17951 GCA_004024845.1 Tonatia bakeri | reverse complement strand
TGTCCGCACTGAAATTATCCAAGTCATGACGTAATTGTAGGTCAAAAAGGACTCTTGTTTCTGCATAAAATTCCATGTAATAATCTTATTTTATTAATGACTTCCAGTTAAATATATTAAAACACTGTTTTTATAACAAAGATCTCTAATACTAATTAGCCTTAGTATTTAGGTAGCACAATTTGCTCTAGAAACTTAAGGATCTGTTGCTGTGAGCAGGACCAAATAAATGTATGTGAAGGTGGTCACCTCAATGGTGTGAACTTGGGATCCCCTTCACTAAAGCGGCCTCCAATGTATACTTCTCAAAATATCTTTATCAGAGTATAAACATCCCCTTTTATAATCAGCAATGCAACTTAGTATGTTAATGGCTCTGGGAGAAGTAATGAATGCATATAAGTTCCTGCAGAGAGGGTGTTGATGGGGTGGAGGGAAGCAGTTTCAGGGTGTGTGAAGAGAGTAAGGGAAAGAATGAGAACTCTTTACATGAGAGAGAGAGACATTCCCAGAACCCAGGGCAACAGAAAGCAAACCTCGCCTCTTTTAAGATAGTGCCCTGAGCCAGCCATGAGTGTGAGAAAGTTTGCACATGAATCCAGCTTTGTTGGGGAGTGTAATACCTCAGTCAGAGTATTTATTTTGTTGCCAAGTGATAACCTCAACATAGATGCCACAGTCGGGATCTGTGGGAACAAATATTCGGTGTTCTGTGAGTCAGCACTTGAAAAAGTCAAACGCCTCATGCCAAAAGCATGCACAAGGAGAAATTACCTTTTCAGAATAGCTCCAGAATGCACTGTGAATCAGGAATTCATTCATCACACACACCAGGTGAAACTCAGGGCTTACAGTATTATGCTTCCTTCCTGGATTGAATGATATGATATTGGACTCGTAACCACAAGGGACGCATTATTCAACTTTGTATTATCTTCGGATTCTGTGTGGGTAGATGGATTACTAGAGTGCTCAACGAGGCTTAGCTCAGCCACTCTCTCCTCTATCACATCCATAGCGCAGCTCAGCCAATGCTGGTTAATGCCTAACAGATATAACGCGTTTCCATGTTAACTTTCATAAAACACATTTAGAAGGTGAACATACAACCACATAATCTTAGGATACATTCCAAATCCAGATGTCAATGACTTCTTTTTGTCCTTTTAAGGATTTTTGTATTTGTTTTCTTGTCGTTAGTAGATCAAAGGCCAGAAACCAATCAACAGTTGTTATTAAAATATACATGTGATTCACACACAGACACACAGAACAGGTCCCATGTGAAATGACTCGGGCATCCACTGATTTCTGGGAAGGAAAGATCAAAGAAAAATTAGAGGAATGGTCAGCTGGTGATCACAGGATCGAACCAGAGAATTTACACTGCCTTCAAACCATGACTGCTCTATTTAGACCCGTGTAATGAGGAGGAGAAGGACAGAAAATTATTGCTCAGTTTCTTCCTCCGTTAATTAGTCAGAATCCATGGAATGCATAGACAGGAATATGGGAATGTAAGTGTGATGTGTGGGTGATTGGGGAGGAGGAAGGGAAAGGAGACAAGAAAGGCACCTACCATAGTATCTCCAGCCTCAACCTCTCCGGCCACCTCGAGACTGCCAAATCTAGCCTCCGAGAGGAATCCCACTGACTGCCCATGGCCACTCCAGTCTCAACATGTCCAATACTGGACATTACACGTTACACCCCACCATTCCCCCAAACCTGTTTCTCCTGATCCACTTCCCATCTGTCTACGAGCCATCCAAGCCAAAACTGGAGTCACATCGTGACTCTTCCTTTTATCCATTTTCACATCTGTCACTTAGCAAATCACAGTAATTTTAGTTTTAAATTATCCGTCTCTAAAACTGTCGCTCTGGCTCTGGTCTTCATCATCTCCGGTCTGCTCTCACTGTCTCTAGTGTCTTGTCCCTGAAGCCATAAGCTTGATCTAGTTACAGTGTGAATCCGTTCCAGGCATGACGCTTCTTCAAATTCTTCAACAAGTCCCACTAAATAGAGGATGAAATGCTAACTGGGTTCACATGAGTCCAAGACCATCTGTGATCTGGCCCCTGCCTTCCTCTCCGCTCACATTAAATTCAAGACTCTGGATAAGCCTTTGTCTGAATATCTGGCACACAGCAGGCACTCAAAATCATAAGTGTTAATGATTACTATAACTTTCATCTCCATTACTATACTTAGAAAATTTTATTAAAATTCTATTTTTATATATCTCATTTTTTACACTTAGTATAATATGTGCTCATTAAGGATGACTACTTACTGTTTTTTGAACTAAACTGAACACAAACTATTGTATTCCAGTGTTGATGCTCCCTAACACTACTGAGATAACCCCAAGCCCAAAGCCAGGTTTTCCTTCCCTTCCCCCTTCTCTATGAGGATAAAAAAGCTGTCTTTCAGGACAGGGAGGGGTGAAGGTTGAGTCCCATGAACTAGATCCGAAACAAATGCCGGGATTCTGGGTCTAGGGGCTCGGGGCAGTTCAGGGGAAGGTACTGGGAGAGGACTCCATAGCCAAAGGAACATAGAAATTGACCTTGGCTAACTGCAATAGGTAGAGAGGGGAGCAGACCTATGGAAGGGAAATATCTCCTCTCTCCCAGGGATTGGGTGCAGGCATCATAGGAGCTGAACTACCAGGATTTCTAAGAGGCGAGCAAGTACCCAGCACTGAGGAAAGAGGCAATGACCTAAGTAAACATGGCAAGGGCCCACAGGAGGCAGACTCGCAGTGGAAGAAAGCTACTTCATTCTCAATTTTCCAAGCTTTGTTTTGGATACTTGACTACAAACGAAAACAAATAAAACTTTAAACTGGGGGAAGAGGGAAACCTTTGAGGATGCTGCTAAGCACCATGTCCCAGGTAATAGATTACACAGAACTGGCAAGAATACTGGCTTCAGGGAAAGTAATAATTTAAATGATTTATCAGTTACATATTGAAATGGACAGGCTACTGAGATCACACTCAGATCAGAACATCTCACACTTCCATCAGGCCTGGACTTGCGATGGCTTCTTTTTTCATTCCCGATACTCATTCCACCCCTTTGAAACTCTTGCTTACCTGAGACGTGAGTCAAAGGAAACAATCTCCCCCACAACGTTATTTCTCAGTGGTTTCTGCTCTTACACCCTTCCAACACTTTTTAAATCGTGTTTCTTGGTGATTGTGATATTTGCACCCGTACGTTGCCTTAATATGAGAGTGTGGCTCCCTTCCCCCCCCCATATTGGCAGAGCATGGCATTGAGTACAATAATTTAAGTTTTCTATAGAAGTGACTTCTCAATGTTCAATGGCTCTCCCAATCAGCTACATATTATATTAGTCTCATGTCTCATCAGGTGGTGCTAAGAAACCCAGATACCTAAAGGGATAGGGATTAAATCTATACCATTTGCTCCAGGAAAGTTTCAGGCTTCCCCACAGCAATCAGGTACGCATACCGTTGTGACCACATTTCAAAGTTACAAATATTTAACTACTCTTACTCCAGAACGAATTCCCTGTTTGTCTGGACATGAGCGCATGAAGCCCATTTCAAGAAAAATTTTGGAAAACTTCATCAAGGAAGAATCTTTTGTCACTACACTTTTCTAATTGAAAGTCATGACCTCCGTAGCCTGAATTTGTGACTCATATGAAATAATGTTGCATAATTTTTATACTCTTGAAGCAAGATCCTCTTTTTCCTTCTTGAATTAATGTGGAAAGTTAGGCTCATACCCTACATTTCCAAAATTTCTCATTTAGTCATTTAAAATATAATAATATGCCTGAGGTCCAACAGCTCTGGACGAAATTCTAAACTCATTTTCAAGAGATTTGAAAGGAATTATAACTCTTTTTTATAATTATAAAGAGATTTGAAGCATCACGTGTTCTCTATACAAAACTATTATTATGAAAGAAATAGTTTAGATGAAGCCTTAGGCAGAATGTCTGATCATAATAAGAACTTGTTGTTGTTATTATTACTACTATTATTATTATTATTATTATTATTATTATTATTATCATCATCACTATTGAAGTCCTGGGTAACTATGTCCACTTGAGTGTCACACCAACATCTGTCGGTAGCTGTGTGATCGCGGGTAGATCATTTAACTTCTTTGGGTTTCCTTTTCTTTACATTGTGATAGTCCCATGCAATTTATTAAAAAAGTCAATGCACGTTATGTTATTTAACATTTTCAATGATGGTTTGAGTAGGATAAGTGTGTTTTACAGCTGAGGAAATAGAAGAGCAGAGTGCTCATTAACAGTAGCCTCAGTGTTTGTGAATGGTAAGGATTAAATTAAACCCAGGTGTTTTAGGTTAATGCTCTTTCCACTGATACTACTTCTCATACCCTTCCCAGTTGTGAAATGTTGGGGTTCTGGGCTGCCGTGATTGCACAAGGAGCTGTTAGGGCCCCAAGGCCAGAGACAACGTTTGAGAGAGGATACTGTGTTAAAATTTGTGAAGAGTACTTACTTAAGATGTACTGAAATATTTGTGGCTGAAATGAAATGATGCCTAGAATTTGCTTCGAAGTAATACAAGTTGAGGAAGAAAAAGGGTGGAGGTGGGGGTGGAACAGGAGAGGGCATGGGGAGATGATAATTGAAGCTAGTTGATGAGTGTGTTGAGATTCACTCAACTTATCTCTCTGTCTTTATATACTTGTATATTTAAAAATTTCCATAATAAAAACCAATCCTCTAATACAATAAAAGACTCTTGTCAATGACTCCATGGTTCCAATGAATCAATGGTCCACTCTGTGTAGTCATTCCCAGACCCAAGTGTTCTTACATTAGCAAAAGAGTCTTGTGCAAGGCGTCCAGCTCAAGGTTATTATGGGGTGCAACTCCAGGGCATCAAGAGGAGAGGGAGATGGGAAGTGATTCAGAGGAAGAAGGGAAGCTCTCTATTACCTACTTGGCCACAGCTGGAAAACCCAGCCAGATGCTCATTCACACAGGGTACCTCAGAGAAGCCATATGGAAATAGCACAGCTTGGAAGAGGTCTTCAAAACAAAAATAAGAGAGATTTATCTATAGACTTATTCTAGGTTCCTGTCTGTCTCTGATTCAGGTTCGTTCTGTGGACCATTAACTCTCAGCTTCTGGGTTGCATTCCCCAGCCCCTCTCTGCAGCTGCTGGAAGAAGCATCAAACACGGAAAATGCTTTGATGCCATGCTTTCATTTAGATGTCTTCCTTAAATGGTCACAGCTGCTTGTCAGTCTATAACTCCTGTTTTAGAATGGGGCGCCAATAAGCTCTCTGCTTAGAAGAGAATCTGGGAGGAAGGGAGAGAAATGCTGCTGGAGATGTCCTAGGGGAGGCATTTCTCTGGCATGTCCCCGTATTCCTATCTTTGGATGCCCAGAGAACACAGTTCCTACTTCCTGCCCGGAAGAAAATGGCAGCCAGATCTCCAAGGCCCGGGGAGGCATGTTTGGTTCAGAATTTACAGTTTCACTTATTCATCCTTTTTCATTGTGGCAACCTTGATCTTAATCCGTGCCTGGAGTGATACAATCTGAAGGTGACCCTCTGTTTTACTCTCTCTAGAAAACCAACCTCCAGTCACTTGACCTCCTTCCAGGTTGGGGGAGGGGGCAGTATGCTGAAGGCGTGCAATGTGGGGGAGGGTCTGAAGGTCAATCTGCCCTCCATTTGTGTATTTTGGACTCCACGCTCCATTCCTGAGGTCCCTGATGCTGCCAAGCCTTCAGCCTTACATTCTATAGGTTCACTAACCTGATTATCAGCCTTCCCCACGGCTTACTTTCTAGGGCTCAACTTCCTTGGTTCTGCTAACTCAGTTACCACTCATAATAACCAATCCACTTGTTAGCCTCCAAAAAGTCATTGCTATTACACTTTCTTTGGTTCCCTTTATGTAAAACAGCAGTAACAATAAGAGAATGTTATTGTTTTCTTGTGTGGTCTTAAGAAGGACCTCAGGTGTGGAATCTGTCAACTTTTAATCAGGTGTCCCCCCAAATTTCTCGCCGCAGCCTTCTATGTTAGTTGTCCCTGTGTCCCTGTGTTAGCTGACTGACTGCATTGTGACTCTGATGGCAGGAGTTTTCAATGTTGCAGAGGAGATGGTTTTGCACTGTTGGGATCAAAAATGTCAGACGTACACTAGCTCAGATGTGTCTCCTCATGTATGAGGTGAGGCATGACTCTTTACTGATATGTATCTGAGTCAACTGGTTTACCAGGGATTTTCCAAACACCTTTCAAGCTTCAATTGTGGAGTCAGCTCTAAATCTCGTCTTATTTTGTATTCTGCTCTTTCCCATGTCCACACCCACCCCGTCCTCCTCAGACTCTCTCTCCCCACCCCTCCCCACCCTCTGACACCCACAATGAAGTGGGTTCCGGATGAAGTAATTACACTGCTGAGCCCAGGAATTCGGGGCCCACAAGCCTGACGAGACAGAGCCCCAAGTGGGGAAGCCGCCGCTGTCCTGCTTTCATCAGGCAACGATTCTCTTCCCCTGGTTTCAGCTGCTGGGCCCAGGGGACCGTCAGGCTGAGTACTTTCCCAGCCCACCACAGGGCAGCGCTGATCTCCATACTTATCTCTGCCCATTTCGGAGGTCAGTAAAGCATTTTTCCTAACATGCGGGAGCCAGGTTTCTTGGAAATTAATGTGCTTACAAATCTAGAGATCTTCCTTAATTTTTTTTTAATCTTCACCTAAAGGTATTTTTCTATTGATTTTGGAGAGAGAGAGAGAGACTGAGACTCCCACAGATTGGCTGTCTCTCATGAACATCCCAGCTGGGAATCAAACCCACAGCCTTTGGGAATACGGGACAATGCTCCAACCAACTGAGCCACATTGGTCAAGGGATCTTCTTATCATTCAGATTCTGAACTAGGTCTTCAGGGAAGCCTGAGATTCCACATTTATAACATGCTTCTTGGTGATGGATCCCTAGTACCACCCCACTTCCAGTAGCAGGGCTCCGAGTGCCCTTTCCTCCTTCATATCCTATCTACAACCTCCCATACTGCTACGTGCAGTGGCCACTGTCAGTGTCTCCCCCCATGCCCATCCCCCGGCTTCCGTCTGCTTTGCTGTTAATGGCGAACACTGGTACCACCCGGAGAACTGCCTGTAGATGCTCGGACCATGTCTCCAGTGATGAGAGCCAGAATTGCCCAGAAGTTCTCCACGTCCCACAGGAGGCCATAGCCAATGGCTGGCTCAGGTGGGAATACAAGAGCCTACCTCCTGCGTTCTGATATAGCGCAGACTGAAGTGCTGCCCTCAAAGCTTCCCACGAGGTCAGGCTGAGTCTGGGACTTCACCTGAAACTCCACCCTCACTTGGCTTCTCCTCCCTCATCTCGCCTCCCCTATGCCCCACCTGATTCCCCTGGGACACTTCATTAAATTAATCACTTCTCCATGAATCCTAAGCTTAAGGTCTGCTGTTGAGAGAACTCAACCTAAAACAGGTGGCCCCCTCCGAAGTGGTTTCACATTCTAGCCATCTAAACAGAGCAGGATTCCTCAGTGAGAGATTGCATGCTGCCATTTCTCGGCACCCAGCACAGATTTGGGCATACAGTAAGCACTTAATTGATTTTATTTTGATAAAGTTAATTTGTATACATCAGGACCCACCAGATGGAGGTGCCCCAGTAACCTGGCCCACATCACAAAGCTGAACCTAAATGAGCTTGCACTCACAGGAAACACGGGTCCAGGACACCGAACCTGCAGCTACCACGGTCCTCCGCCAAAGCTGCAGCAAGCTCAACTCACCCTAGAAAACAGGACCTGCTGGCCCTCCAAGGAAGTGCCCCACCTCGGAACCCATCTGCTTTGTTTCTACTTTGCCTCTTGTAATGCTCCACACACCTCATTCTTGCCCCAAATCCTCAGGCAGGGCACTCTGCTGCTCGTGAGGCACTGCCCTCCCCGATCCACTGACCGTTTCCCCTTCAGTAAAGGACATCAAAACTGGGTACTGTATGGTTTGGTCATTTGACAAGCTGGATGACTTACTGGGTGACTGAATCAAGTTCCACATGGATTCGACACCTCACCTGATGTTTGTCCTGTTGTCGTGGCAGACCCTGAGCCGGCATTACCCCCTCCCTGTACCTGCCCGGCCAGGGCTGGCCCATGCGCGTCCTCCCCTCCCCTCCCCAATAATATCTGGGGATCTCTAGGAGGTATAGAAGTCTCAGCAACAAATGTCACCAAATCTCACTTTTTAAAACATAGATCTGGGCTTGAGTTCTTAGCTGGTGGCACGCCAGCCTTGCCCCTTCCCCTGGCTCCGGGAAAGAACACCAGAGCACCCAGTAATTGCCACACCAACACCGAGTGGCTGACCCAACACTCATGCCCAATAATACATCTTTCCAATCATGAGGAGAGACAGGAAGGTCACCACACACGCAAAACCCATTTCCTGCCTCGTCGTAACGGCAGCACCTTGCACAGCTGAGTCTCGTAGCAACAGGGCGGGGCTCGGATTCTTGCAACACTGGCGGAAGGCAGGCCCTGCACACACACGCGAGGGAGAGGAAGCACCGTCCTTCGAAGGATGGTGAATTTACACAAGATGTTTTGAAGAAAATCTTCACAAAATATTATTTTTATGGTTCCTCCAAATTATTGCATAGCATAACAGGGAACGGAAGAGAAGGGGGCATGCGTTGTGGCCCCCACAGACCCAATACGAAATAACAGAAGTCTGGATGCCACTGACAATAGAAAAATGAACATAAAAGCATGAAGCAATCGTTTTCACTCAACCAACAATTTCCATCCTGCAGAGAGGGTGGACGCATCTTATTTTGGCTTTCAAAGGAGTGCAATCGATGACAGGTATTTGCCAAACACTCTCGCACACCTGTGGGTGACAGGGAGTCTCTCCGATTTACACTTTGTCTTGCTGTCTACCCCACAAATCTTCACCGTTTCCTTTTTTTGATGGGTTACCGTAGCCCTGGTCTGTTGTAGTCCATTTCTGATTATTTCTTCATGCATTTTTAATAGGCTGTGAAACTTGTTCATGTGGAAACAAAATCTGGCTCTTTTTTTGCTTCCAATATGATTCAGCACTTTACTTACAGCAAGAAAAAAATTGCATCCTCAGATAATTAAGAACATGGTCAGAGCTGGTGATGGTTTTTCAAATAACAAAACTTCGAAGAACCCCAGACTCACTAACAGAAACAATTGCAGTTCTGATGTTTGCTGTGTTGATATGCGAAGCTACGCCATGACCCTGGTGAACACACCAAGATACTCGAAAGTTGTTTCTCCCCATGAATGGATTACCACACGTTGGGGAACGTTGGTGATTTTGCACATTTATTTTTCCTTCTGAAACCTCAAGTTGACTTTTTCTTTATTTTCCCACATGTTTCTGTCTCTGGGTCTTTCTTGACGCCCACTCTCTGAGGCTGCACCGTCAGAGAGCTCGCCGGAGTCCTACATTTGACACCAACAGGAACATGTGGCTTGCGGTGCATTTTGAGAAGACAGGAGTGACCAGAAATAATCCAAAAGCAATTTCCACCATCCTCGGAAGAACACTGAAGGGTTTCTAGTTGGGCACCAGTAAGACCACCTGTCAATCTCTTTGCACTCTTTTCCAAATCTCTGTGCACCAGTCCTGCCCACCCCCATCTGGCTCTCACGCTGGCCTCGCTCTTCCTCCTGCACTCTCTTACTCTCTGCTTTCACACTGCCTCCTTCACCCAGGACCCCTCACTTTACAACAATTCATCCGGCCTCATTCCTTCTTTCCTTGTGTCAGTTAATTTACCCTCCGGCTTCTTCTCATTTCTTCTTTGTTCTGTGACTTACTCAGCTTCTTCAGCCTGGGAGCTCGGCCAGGAAGCAAGGAACCTCCCTACTTAACCAAAGCAACGAGAATTGAGGGAAGCAGGGCTGGGGAGATTGCCCACATTATTTATTAGTAATTCATTAATTTAACTATGCATTTAATTCAAGAAATTTTTAAATTCAGTGTCCAATGAGGATTTACATTGTATTAACTAAAAAGTTTTATTTACTGTCAGAAAACAGCTGTGCCAAATATCCACCTCAGTCTATTCCCAACCCCACCGCGCCCAGCTACTTCAAGCTGTTCAGACACGTTTGCACCTTCCTGGCTCACAGTTTCTGGTTCCAGATCCCAGTCTTCATCGTTGCCTTCAGCCTCCTTTGGCTTTGGAAATTTTTTAATTTCTCTGTCTCTTTTTTTTTTCTGATAAAGACATTCCATCTAACTGTTAGTTCTTCTTGCTCCATGTTCTTGCTAGGACTCTTTCCTGGGAGGGGACCTACCCCACACCCCTCACCACACACACAGGATTCGTTCAGCCCAAACTCAAGCAGGAGGTGGGGGACGTATCTGTCTGCCTCCCTGGGCTACGGCTTTGCATTAAGTCACACTTGTCTTTGCTTTGAGTAAAGCAGGCCTTCGGTGAGTGCTGGGTGAGTTCGAGTCAAATGAACTGTTCTTCATGGTCACTAACCAGTTCCCCAGCTACCCACGCCCGGCTCCTGATCCGCAGCAGGTCCACTCCGCCGCCTTCTCCGAGACCCCTCCCGGCACCAACTCATCTCCTCCTTCCTCTTCCCCCATCCCACAGCCCTCGTCCATCACGGTTCAGTTCATTACCACCTCAGCTGTCCTCACCTGTTTTGTGCCTACTTACACTGTATTTTCCTGAATGAACGTAGCACAGGTTTTGATTTGATTAATAATGATAATAACAACAACATGGTGAAAATAGATTCAAATACAGCAGCTCCTTCACAGGGTTCTGTGAAGATTAAATACAACAAAGCAGATGAAGTTCTGAGAACTCTGCAGAATCTTAGTACTCAGTAAATGTTAGCTTCCGAAAAGGAAAATATTAACTTCACATAAAAAGCCCACCAACTGTAAGCTCACCGATCGTAAGATGTGACCTCACTTCAGAGGCATTAAAATATACACTTATCATTTTCCTGATTTAAAAGAAAATCCTCAGTGTCTTTTCATGTGTTAATTGGCCACACATGTGTTTCCTTTTGTGCAGTGTCTGCTCAAATGTTTTGCTTATTTTCTAGAAAATTGAATCTTTGTCTTTGAGCTCATTGTTATTTTGAGTACAAGTCCTTTAGCTGATAGATGTGAACAAGTATTTGTTCTCAATCTGTTACTTGCCATTTTGTTTTCTCAACAGCTCCTTTCAAAGAGCAAAGGTTTTAACGTTGATAAAATCCAATTATCTTTTTTCCATTTGTCATCTATTTACTTGGTATTATAAGAAAGCACTGCCTACAGTCAGGCCACAAAAATTTTCTCCTGTGTTTTCTTCTCGAAGTTTTAACTCCGACATGCAACTCTGATCACTAAGCGGTGTGCCTGCCCTGTGAAACCCCGCTCAGCGGTAGGAAGGAGCGCATCACGCAGACTCTCCAAGCCAGTAGGCTGAGCGAAAGAAGCCAGACACAAAAACGAGTAGATGCTATATCGTCCCATTTTTTAAATTCTAGAAAATGCACGCTCCTGTGCAGTGACAGACAGCAGATCCGCGGTTGTCCTAGGATGGGGCTGAAGGCGGAGTGGATTGCAAAAGGGGGAGAGGGCGCTTTAAAGGGTGATGGATTTGCTGGGTTTTGAGTGTGCTGGTGTGTATACAACTGTCAAATTGGCCAAATGGATTATTTTCTTTTAAAGGTTTTATTTATTTATTTTTTAGACAGAGAGGAAAGGAAGGAGAGAGGGAGGGAAGTATCAGTGAGTGGTTGCCTCTCATGTGCCCCCTACTGGGGACCTGGCCCACAACCCAGATGTGTGTCCTGACTGGGAATCGAACCAGTGACCCTTTGGTTGACAGGCCAACACTCAATCCACTGAGTCCCACCAGCCCAAAAGGTTTATTTTAAACATGTGTAATTTATTACACATAACATGTCAATAAAGTTTTTAAAAGTGTATACATTTGAGATGAAGAAGATACGAAGTTGTGCTCCAGCCAGTTGTTTCAAAATTAAGAGCCCCCACGCACAGACATGTCAACGCCAGCATTGTCCGACTGCCTTGATATGGCCTTGACACTCCGCAGCTGGCATCGGTGCTGGCATCGACTCTGGGTTGCTGGCCACCTCTTCCCCAGACATATTCCTCTGAGTGAGGACGGCGATAGCTAACATTTTATGGGAGAACACTCTAGTGAAATCTAAAAGGGCCCTTAAATGAGAGACCCCTGGGTTTCATAAGATTTTAAGTTGAAGCACTTTGGGGAAAAAACAGACACACTTAGCTATTCAGGTTCTTTTTTGCCCAAAGTAAATGCTGGGAAAAAATGTAATCAAAGGCAATTATTTATTGAGGGTCTACCATGGGCCTGGGACTGCACTAAGTGCATTATGTAAGCCATCAAATTAATCCTTAGAACAACTCTCCGAAGCTGGCGCTAGTTTCTCTGTTTTCAGTGGGGAAAAGGCAGAGGATTAGAAGGCAAATTAAGTCTCCAAATTCCCCTAGCTTCAAGTCCTGGTCTTGTTGCCTTCAAACTTAATTGATTACCCCTGCAAGATACTACATTTTCATTTTAACAAGGCTTCTCGTTGGGCCTAATGAAGTACAGTTCATTAGTATAAGCAATTTGCAGCCGTGGCTGAAGTTTTTGGTCAGAGGGGTTTTAAGGGCTCCTCACATCACACCCAAGGAAAACAGAGTCATTGGAAATGTTATTTAATGACATCACAGCAGGCCTTGAGGACAAGCTGTTTGAATTCATAGATGACAAGAATCTAAGGGGAAAACTTTGCGTACTATAGTATATTCAGGATATAACAAATACAAAATTCAAAAATACAAAATTTAAAAAGAATTAATTATTTAAAAGCCCTGCAGAGCTTTGCAAGGGGGAATTCAAGCATCTGAAAATGGGACAATATTGTTGACGCTGAGTCTGTGACTCCCATTCCCGCCCTGCAGGACACTGCCATCCCAGACTAGAAAGGGGGTTCCATTCGAGCTATGTGGGAGAAGTGGGGAGAGGAGTAACTCAGAGAAAAATCCTCTGTGATTCCCACCTTGATGATGAAACAATACATTCGAGGCATATTGATTTTCTACAGTTTAATTTATTTTAACCTTTTTCTATTTGAAAACTGCATAGCGATTTTTTAAACTCCACAGTTATGAATTCTACAGTCCTGGGAACATTGGGAAACACCATTGAATGAACCAAACTGAAAAATTCTAGTAATGAATCATTTCCGTTATCAGAAAGTTAGATATTTATGTTTACAAGGTATTTGTAAAAGCACCCCTCTCTGCCATACTCTAGATACAATGTCGGTTCTCAACCCAGGGTGATTTTGACCCCCAGGGGGAACTAACAATGTCTGAGAAATTTTTGAGGGTCACAGCTTGGGAGGAAGTGGTGCTATTCATACCCAGCGGGTAGAGGCAATGAATACTACTATACATCAGTATATCTATACACTTTTTAAAAAAAAAGATTTTATTTATTTACTTTTAGAGAGAAGAGAAGGGAGAGGGAAACAGAGGGAGAGAAACACTGATGTGTGTGAGAACTTCTAATGCACAGGATAGCCCATCACAGCAAAGAATCCTCTGGCACAAAACCTCACGTGTAATGTTGAGAAAACCTCGCACAGCAGGCAAGCCCATTATGAATAACCATTTGAAAACTGCAAGTCCAACAAAAATACACTAGGGGGCAGTAAGAACTAGGAAATGTCACTGCCTAAGAACAAATCTTCCACCTGGTAAAAAGAGTTTCACACTGATTCTAAAACTTTGTGGCATGTGTGATAGGAAGTGAGTAACTGTGGTTATGGAAACCAGGTCTTTCTGCTGCAGGAGAAGTGTTCTACAAATAGAAAATGGAGCGAAATGAGGAAGAACCTTGCAAAGTTCAGTTTGACTTGCAGATGTCAGTGTAAAAATGGAAACTCACACTGCACATGGCAGAATTCTGATGTTCACCCAAATTGGGGTTCCTTTGCTGTTTCATTCATTTTTCTCAAAGAGGCCTCCTCCAAGAATTCACTGAGAAAAGATGCCCCCTTTAGCCCCCCTGCTAACTAACACACCACATGTTTCCTTCACTGTGCTCATCCACGTGGGTCATTGTGTACACGCTCCCGTGTTGGCTGTTTAGACATTCATAAGCTCCACGAGAACAGCAGGGGCTGTTTTGTTCTCAGGGTGCATCCAGCACCCAGCGCTGTGCCTGACACCCAACATGTGCAGACCAGCATCTGTTGGCAGAATCACCGGTGAGGTGGCTTCGATGGCCCCTGACGCGCCCAGAGCAGAAGACCCCAGGAGAGAGGTGTGGGTGCAGTGTTGACAGGGGTCTCAAGTCCCCACATCCAGGTATCTACAGTCACTGTAAGGAGATGAACCTGCTAAAATTCAGAGATAGGCCTCCCAAAATAAAGGCTTAAGCCCTGGCCAATGTGGCTGAGTTGGTTGGGCATCCTCCTGCAAAGCAAAGAGACAAAGGTTCAATTCCCTGGCAGGCACATGTTTGGGTTGAGGGTTCAGTCCCTGCTTGGAGCACAGTGGCAACCAGTCCATGTTTCTCTCTCTCTCCCTCCCTTCCCCTCTCTTGAAAAACAAATAAATAAAATCTTTAAAATGATGAAGACTTAGTAATATAATTCCATATGATTTTATTCAACACTAAAATTTCTCCCTCTGACTCCTCTTCCCCCTGGAAATCATGGAAATTTGCATTTGTTCATTGTTCCTCAGTCAGGCCATCCTAGAACCTGCATGTACTTACGCTAATGTGGGTTTACAAGTTCAAGCTCTTTGCTTCATGAATGTATGGCATGCAATATTTAATTCATGCAAACTTTTAGAAAGCATACATCCATTCATTAAAATTCAACAATTGTGTCTTTTATGCAATTGGTGGAAAAATGCTATATTTTATTCTGTATTCATATTTCCATCCATCATCCTACAGATGGATGTTTTCTAATGATCCAGTACTTTTGAAGATTCCCTGGGATCAAGTTCACTGAAGAATTCCCTCAGGAAGGCATTTTTTTAAAGATTTTGTTTATTTTTAGAGAGATGGAAAGGGAAGGAGAAAGACAGGGAGAGAGGCATCAATGTGAGAGAGAAACATGGATAGGTTGCCTTTCATACACGCCCCGAGCACAGAACAAACCCACAACCCAGGCATGTGCCCTGACCGGGAATTGAACTGGTGACCTTTCGCTTTGCAGAATGATGCCCAATGAACTGAGCCACACCATTCAGGGTAGGAAGGCATTTTTAGGGTCCAAAATGCCTGTTCATTCTCTGAGCCAAAGTCCACATTTTTAAAAAACTTATTTCATTTCCACATCTAGCATTTTCCAGATTACGAAGTAGAGAAAACTTATGGTTTAAACTCATAGAACTGCTGCGATAAACAGAAGGGAAGTCATCTAACAGCACACAGGATTTTTGTTTTGTTTGTCTTCCACGTGAAAAGGAAAGGATGCACAGTCTGGGACCTCAAGACCGTGCTCATGCTCACCCAGGGACTCTGACAGGAGGTCGCTGAGTGAGAGTGGACTCCGTTCAGCGCTGCCCTTCATTCTCCCTGACTCTCTGGTCTTGCCCGAGTGTGCTGATGCAACAGCTCTGCCCACTTCACGCTACCGGGAGATAAATATTTGAAAGGTGTAATTAAAAATGGGACTAAAACATCTAGGGCCTGAATAAAGCAGGTACTGGAAAATTCTCTCTCTCTCTCTCTCTTCCCAATCCCTATATTTTCTAAAAATTGTATGTAAGCTGAAACTGAAACAAATTTTTACACTGAAAAAGCCTGTGGCCTCCGCTGACGTGGAAGCCGACCATCAGCGCTTCAAGGGAATAGATGGCCGTGGTGTGGTCTTAATGGAAAAGTGTTTTGAGAAAAAAAAAAATTGAGAAAAAAACTTGACTGAGTTTTCTCCACTGCTTCTTGATTTTGCACCTGAGTAGCCCCACCCAACTTCCTAACTAGCATACTAAAATACATAACAATTATACATATAATGTATGTCTTAAATAATTTTGTAATATGTTACAATAATGTATAACAATATAACAAGGTTGAGTGTATGGAGTCATATTTGTACCTTCCACTAGAGCTTGTTGCAAAAGAAAGCTATGCAAAAAATAAATCCTCTGACTTATCTCTAAAATCTGTATACGGGGGAGGAGGATAACAGGGGAAAGCAGGGGAGGGCCGTCAAGGAACTTGTGTAAAGGACCCTTGGACGAAGGCAGCTGGGGGAGGACCGAATGTGGAAGGCTGGGGGTGGGCAGGGGAGAGTGATGGGGGAAAAATTAGGACAACTGTACTTGAACAACAATAAAAACACTTTTTAAAAATAAAATAATCTGTACACAAAAGGAGATACTAATATAGTTTTAAATATTTTTCCTCACTTTATTAACTCCCACTGAGTTAGAACACAATGAAAAGGACACCATAACTCAAAGATCCCTGGCCAGCTCGGAAACTGCACTGCGCCTGGGTTGTTTCTTTAAAGAGAAAGCGCCATGTGTCCGGGAAAGGAAGATATGGACCACTGCAGGAAGAGTTTCCAGCTCCTTGGAGAGCTGCGAAAATTCACGGCATTTGCCTCATTTCAACCTTCTTACTTCACTTCTTCCGTGTTTCTTCCCAGATCAAAAGCACGGCCCAATTTTAGAAATAACTAGTGCCAGCCTCTGACCTAAGCAAATCATGACCCAGATAAAAGTATTAATTAAAACTGGAGGCAAATAAATAGCATTCCTTTTATTTTTATTTTAATCACTGTGATTGCTCACTCTCACAGGCTTATTGCCCACAGTAAAGTTTCTCATCAAGATGACGGTCACAGGCTGTTAAAATTCTGCCGAACCGTCCTCACAGGGGTGGGGGGTGCGGGGGGCGATGCGAGATTGCAAAAGTAGGTTTTATGATTCTTTGTTTTAGACACAATTCCTAAGTAGAATGCTTGTTTCCAAACAGCAACTCGTGAACCCATTTAAAGTTTATTTTTCAGGCAATATTGTTCTTCATAAAGAAATACGTGACGATCTGTTCTGAGGTTTTCATTACTGCCACGACATCAGTCGCAGGCGTTCACTCCTCATCCTCCGACCATCTGGGTGTCTGGTCTGAGGCAGGGCCAGGTGAAGCTTATTTTAAGGGTTCAACTCGCTGATAATGATTTATTTGTTATTTTGGCGGATCTCCTCCCCTCATCCCTTGTCCTCAGTTTTGTAATGTCAAGATCAAAGAGATTAATTCATAAAATACTGTGTTTCACATGTTATCTTCCGTCGTAGGCCGTATTTTTCTTAGATGAGAGACACAATAAAGCAGCATCCACGGGCTGGAACGGAGCTGCACACCCAGCAGCCCTCTGGCGCTCCGCCCGGGAGGAGGGCTGGGCGGGAGGTGACGCCCCCTTGAGCAACCGAGTCCCCTCGCTGCTCTGTCCAAGGCGGAGGAGATGTCTTTGGGTGGGGCCGTGTTCCCTGTCGATCCCCAAACAAGTGGTGGCTAATTTTTCTAATACTGTCATTGATTCGTGAATAAATCCGGACGTAACTATATACTGATAAACCAAGTAAGCGCTCTACAAGATGGGGCATGCAAAGATGTGAATGTTGATGACTAGAAATGAAATATTTTCAGCAGTACAAAATAAGGGTTTTGAGCCTATTATTCATGCAAATATAGGGTGGGGCAAAAGTAGGTTTGCAGTTGTGTTATTATTTATTAATTATTGTATTTTCCCTATGAACGACTGTAAACCTACTTCTGCCCCACCCTGTATGTGACTCCGCAGTCAGTCCCGCCCGTCCGTGTGCATTCCACCCAAGTTCCAGGCCCTTTTGAAACATGTGTTCTT
>PVIA01016698.1:0-18038 GCA_004024845.1 Tonatia bakeri | reverse complement strand
GGAAAGAAGTAGTCAAAGTCATGAAGGCAAGGACCTACATTCAAGATGACTCTATCCATCAAAGCTATCATTTAGAATGGAAGGGCAGATAAAGTGCTTCCCAGACAAGGTCGAGTTAAAGGAGTTCATCATCACCAAGCCCTTATTATGTGAAATGTTAAAGGGACTTATCTAAGAAAAAGAAGATGATCAAAAATATAAACAGTAAAAGGACAACAAACTCACAACTATCAACAGATGAACCTAAAACAAAAATGAACTAAGCAAACAGCTAGATCAGGGACAAAATCACAGAAATGGAGATCACATGGAGGGTTATCAATGGGGACAGAGAGGGGGAAGAATAGGGGAAAAGGGACAGGGAATAAGTAGCATAAATGGTAGGTACAAAATAGACAGGGGAGGTTAAGAATAGCATAGCAAATGGCAAAATCAAAGAACTTATATATATGACCCATGAACATGAACTAAGGAGGGGAATGCTCATGGGAGGGGCAGTGTAGGGCAGAGGGGAATAAAGGAGAGAAATAAATGGGACCACTATAATAGCATAATCAATAAAATGTATTTTTAAAAAGAAAATAAATTGATGCTATTTTTAAGGTACTATTTGCAATGTTTTTACAGCTCTTTTGTTGTAGCAACAGGAAACAAATGCAGGAATATATTTTTCTGTTTATTTTTAAAATGTGTTCTTACTAATTATTGATCACTCTAAATAGCTTTTGTTTATGTGAGTTAGAGCTTCTGCTATGTACATACTTGAAATTCCAACTGAAAAATGTAATTATTCATGTGTTTAAAATAGCAATAAACTTATTACATGTTAACAAAAATGCATATTTTTGCATATTAAAAATAATTATATTTTCCAAACAAGAAAATGAGAGAGAAGAGTAGCATTTTTTACACTGTTGCAGAAATTTTAATGACTGGCTTAATACAAGACAACTGGATTCTCATAAGCTCTTCTACATTGAATCTGCAACAATATCACACATCATGCAGTGAAAACTCCACTGTACACTCATGAAAGAATAAGAGTGAAAAGGAAAATAATATCTTAGTATTATCATGGAAACTGTTTTGACCTCACAGACCCCTTGACAGACTCTCCACGGATGTTCGAGGCCATGCTGTGTAGATCCCTGATACAGAGAACTGAATGTGTTCCAGATACTCTGTGCTAGATGGGCAGTCTTACTTTATCCTCACAACAATGCTACATGGCCGGTACCAACATTAAACCCATTGTTAATGGGGACCCTGATATTCAGAAAAAGTAAATAACTTGTCTTGGGCTACATAGTGGGAGAGTCAGAATTCAGAGCCAGGTAGCCTGACTCTATATCCTGTACTGTTTCCTACCCTCTCTGCTGTCCCCAATTATCCTGATATGTTGTTCACGAGCAGCCTTAATCCACATGTAAGGAGTCTCTTTTTTCTTCCCTTTTCTCTTTCAGATTAGAATACATGAAGTGCTTTAGCCAACCCACCACATTTTATCTGGATATCTGCTTTTAAACTGTTAAATAATAGAATCATAAAGTTGGAAGACAATTAAAAACCCTTCCCCTCTCATTGTACCTATGGAGAAACTGAGGCCCAGAGGTGGAAAGTCGTGTGTCCAGGGTCACTTAACACAGCTAGTTATTAGCAGATCCAGAATATGGACTCAACTCTCCTAACTGTAGAATTGTAATTCTCCGATATTACATTGGGCCCCATAATTCAAAATAAGATTATTAAACATGACATAATATTATGTTTATACATACCATCCTCATATAGCATTTCCACTTTAATAGTCATTCTCCAAGAGAAGTAGGGTGTGGTTGAAATTATGAAGGTTTTGAGGTTAAAGAATGAAGGAGATATCTTTGATCTCCTTCAGGGATCCTGTCCAACTCCACTATGACTGTCATCTTATCCCCCAGCATCAAGTTGGTAATAACTAATTAGGGAATGTAAAAGTCAATGAATTGATCCATCCCTTCATGCCACTTCCTCCTGGTTGTTTAAATTCCTGTCTGCAGGAATGTGGGTGAATTTGTACCAGCACAATGGAGGGCAGCTTGCAGCCTCACAAGCAAAAACAGCATAAGGTTCCAGGCGGGAAAGCAGCTTCATGCTTTGCCTTTTGTTTCCCTTTCAAATTCCAGCTTCAGACCAAAGCCTCCACCCTCCCTGACAGAAAAGAGGGAGGGCAATTTTTTGAAATAAAATAAATTTTAAAAAGGAGCAAAATGAAGATAAAGTGCCTTTGTAACAGCTCAAACTTTATCTACAGCTTCCTCTTAACAGCCACCCAGCCCTTCCCTTTAGATTGTAATAACTGGACTCTTTTTAGTTTTTCTTATCATAGGGAAAATAAGAAAATAATTGCCTCTTCAAAGGCTCTCAGAAATCATCAGATTGCATCTCTGGGAGAGGGGAAATGTTCAGACATTTAGGGAGTGAGGCCCAAGGAAGGGCTCTTCCTAGTTAAGGCACACCTGCTCCCAGAGAAGGTTCTGGCTCCTGTGTCTGGGGAGAGGGGTTTACTGAGCCTGGTGGTGCAGCTGTTTGCTTTAGGAAAATAGCTTACACTGTAAATACTCCAAGGTATTGTTCCTGGTGTACAAAAATCTTAGTTCCAGAGCAAATACATAAATCTAACCCTGACGGAGGGAGCTTAAGAGGCCACATGTTTGAAAATGTCCAGTGTTTTCTATGTGAAAGCAGATTGTCTTGCCCTGTGGACTTAGGGGATCCTGTTTTCTTTTTGCATTTCAAATCCACAGACTCTCAGAAGAATTGAAAGCAAGCAGGTTATGCCAGGTGCTGTGTGGACAATGAAAAAACTGCTGCTGGACCTGAAAGCATTAGTAATTTAGAGAATTTTTTCCTTTTTTCAAATGAGACCAGGTAGAGTTAGATGCTCAGAGCAGTAATTACAATTTATCTGGACCAGGTGATTTCTCAGACAATGTCTTGACTGAACCAAGTTCAAAAAAGTGTTGTCAAAAATCTGGTTTGTTTCATGAAATAGGAGTTGGCCAAGCAGATACCAGATCTCCAAAACAAAGGAAAAATATCAATTTTTAATTGTAATAAAACCATGCTTGCAAGCTTTTCTATACTTAAAAATCATAAATTGCTGGAGATGGAGATTAAAATAGGGTCTCTTTGTCCCCGGAAATACTCCAAACCCAAATTAGTGCTAAAATCAGTCAACCCTAAACCAAGAACCCAACAAATGACTCAAACATTCTGACAGTTCTGTTCTTTATAGCCACCTCTCTTTGTTACTTTAATTTCTGCCCCCTTAAAAAAGAATGGTTAAAATTTATGACTAGGAGAAGTAACTGATTACTGCTGGCAAGTTCACTGAAGAGACCAATTGTTCCATACGGCAAGAATCAGAAGGCTAGGGAGCCATTCACCAGGGAAGACTGATGTGCGAAAGGGCAAACCAATGTTCCTTTCATTGTATGATAAAGAGTTTCGTGTTTGCTTCCAAATTCCTAAAGGCAGCCTGTTGTGCAGCGGGGTGAGCCATCAGGACAGCATGTGAAAACTGAAAGTATGTGCTTCACTCAAGACCAGGGTAAACTTCCGGGAGACAAAGGTTTCCTGTTCACTTTTGATAGGGTTGTCAAGACCTTTTAAACAATTGTCAAGACAGAAGCAACAAAACAGCCATTTTGCCATTTTCATATGTAACCTGAATGACCCCAAACCTCATCAGACTTGGGCTAGGAATGAGGTCATAGAGACCTTGGGACATACACACACAAACACCCCAAAGTGTTTCTAGGGACCCAAGGGAGGCTCATCTGTGCTTAAGATAATTTGTCTGGATGATGCTGCTACAGGCAACTGCTGTCTGTTACCAAAGCTCTTTGTCATCTCCTACCAAACAATAGAAATTTCAGCCACATTGTCCCTCGGTTCTGCCAAACACTATCACCAATGTAGAAGGACTCCCACGAATCCAAGTTGGAGCTTGGTTCCACCCAGAAGTAGGACAAGACTCTGCCTCAGATTTAACCCCCTGACCCTGAGCAACACTGGATGTGTCCATGTCCCCAGGGCCCACCTTAAAAATACCTGCAACTTCTCCATGTTGCTAGGGAACAGACCCCACCTGGCGCTGGCCATTTGCCTCCTATCCCCAGGCGCCTGCTCAAAAAACTTCTCTGTAGTCAATTGTTTTTCTGTCAAGGTCTATGAATTCATGCAAATAATACAGTGAGGAGACCTTGACCCCAAGTCAATGAAAGCCAACTGAAAATTGGCATGCTACATACAGTAGGCCCAAGTGAGACCTCAGCTACAAAAGGAGTCTAGCTCAAGTAGTGGCTCACTCTCTGACATATTTCTTCATTATTTTACTAGTCATCTGATGAATGTGTTGCTAAGAATAGAAAAGTCATAGAATAAAATAATGTTACAAATAAATAGGAGCAAGGCATAAGATGATTGGTCCAGCCCACTGTGGGAAGGGGAAAGCTCAAACCTTCTGTCTTCTTCATGGTCTTAATAACAATAGCAACTCTAATCACTAACAGGCATAGATAGCTTCAGAATTCATGAAGCATTTTACATACATTATTTCATTTAAATAACAAACTGAATCCAAACCTTTGGACCCCTACTTGTTATATTGCATCAAAATGGAACTTTCTGTTTCTAAGTAGGGAGGCTTAAAAAAAATCTTATTAAAAATAGCTCCAAAGGCAATTTGAACATCAAAGAGCTTTTTTATGAAACAGCATTTTGATGAGTTAAGTGTAAATGAATCAGAAACATATGGATTAAATTTATTTAAAATAGACAAAGGTTTAAAAATTAAGAGGCAAAGTAGTTTGAAAACACATCTAACTTAATCCAAAGTGTCTGAGCATAGAAAGGAAGTAGATGCTTGTAAACCAGGGAGGTGAAAAAAGACCACTTTGTTACCTGGATTTCTTGTCCAAGGTTCTAGAGAGAGCAAAACTCTGCAAACTTTAACTGAAGACCTAGAAGTTATTTTGAAGTATACCTTTAAGTTATGGAATTATTATATTAATATCAGATGACTAAAACCATGAATTAAGCTATCCACACATTGATAATTCCATTCAGCTTTGGTTTTTCTAATGTCATTTTAACTCTTCTATGATATAGCTCTTAGGAGCAATGTACTAAGGTTTTAAAGATGTTTTCAAAGGTTATATATCTTTCTCTTTTTTAACACCCAAATATTTATTTTGAGATAAGTATTATTTATCTCATTATTTTTCCTTTCCAAAATTAATAGTCCACAGACTATGAAATTTTTGTTTCCATTTTATTCATCATAATGTTGGGTTATTTATTGAGCCAGATATTTTAAGATATGGAACCTTAAAAAGTAACCCAGCTTGTGGAGCCACAGCTACTTTCCACTCATAGATGAATCCTTGGTCCTAGCCAGGAACCAGAATGGACAAAGTTTTGGGTTGCACAAGATGATTTCCTCTTGTCATGAAAAATGTTTGTATTACTAACAGTCCTTTATTTGTCTTTAATGAACATTACAGCTTGGCATATTTGGCAAATGTCCCTTATGTTGGGAGATCAGTTTTCTTCCTCCAGCAGCAAACTCCATAGCAAACCTCAGATTTTACATGCAAGATTCTTTTCCCCTTTCCTGGTGCTGAAATTCTCATAGCAATTGCCCACCTTAGTCCAGCCCCAGTAGCTACTAAATAATACTGTTCCATAGAGTCATGATACTTAACAGATTTCTAGGAAAATGTTTAGGCAATGTCTGGGTGTCTGCTGTAAAACTGGATTCAGACAGGGAGTTTCATAGTACTAATCATCCTCTGCCCATCCATGTCATCCATCCTAACTGGGATGGATGACACTGTACTTGGGAAAACCGTACTTGGGAAACCAGTGCAGCCAGAAGTAAATTGTCAAAATTTGTCATCAGCAGTCTTTTAGCTTCTCATATTAATTCTACAACTTCTGTGCCCACACACAGACCTGGTGCCCTCATGGGACAGCATGGAAAACATTGCACTTGAAGTCACTGAGGCCTGCATTCTGAAGCCCGGAATCTACCAAACTACTTTCAGGTAGATTCATTAAAGATGTGTCCTATAAAACATGGCATTTCCATTTCCTAGGCTTAAAGCAAGATGTGCTGTCATACAACGCCCTTTCATGTCACCTATCAGGGGTGCTATATATTGGGATAGCACATTTGTTGCATTCAGAAGGTGTCATATTCTTGTCTTAGGACCTGACCTTCATGTACAGACATACTGAACTCCTCTGCCCCTGCCTACACCTTTACTTTCATACTTTCTTTGCCTGGAATTCACTACCCCTGCCCCCAAGGGCCCCAATTCTCCTCTCAGAAGCCTGTGGGCCCTACAGGCCCATGTCACTCAGGGTCTCTTCCATGAAGTTGCTAATTAGAAGTGATGCCTTCCTCCTCTCGTTTCTGTGCCACAGCTGAGCCCTCAACACATACACACATACAAACACATGCACAGTCACACAAACACACGCACACACAGAGAGAGACATACATATACACATACACATACATTGTCAATATTTAGTCTACATCAACCTCATCTCCTCTCCTAAACCTGCTCTGCCCAACACAGAGCCATTAGCCATGTGTGGCATCTTAATTTTAAGTAATTAAAATTAAATAAAATTTAAAATTCAGCTCCTTGGTGGAAGTAGCAACATTTCAACTATCACATCAGACAGTGCAGACATGGAATGTGTCCTCCATGGCAGAACATTCTAGTGAACTGCACAGTTCTTACTACGACAAGACTTAGGGCCACAGATTTATGTTCTTTCTCTTCCACAAACTCTACCCTGCCACCTCCTACACATTCTGCAGCACTGGCACGTGAGGTTCTATCCATACCTGTCACACCCTGTCTTTCATGGGGCCAATTCAGTACCTTTCAGAAAACAATGACAGTAAAGTCTTATCATTAAAAGTGCCTTGTTCTCTGACTGTAATCAAGAAGGGAGAAGGGAGGGGATAATAGGGGAAAGGGTGAAGGGTTTACAGGAACAATTATAAAGGACATAAGGGCAATAAAAGGGGGGTTGAAAATGGGGGAAGGAGGTGGGGATGGCTGGGGTGGTATGGAGGCGTGGGAGGAAAAGGCAGAAAACTGTACTTGAACAATTTCAAAATTTTTTTTAAAAAGGAAAAATAAAAGAAAATTGCCTTGTTCTATAGTAACCACCTTCTAAGGTAGCTATTAGCAGATTTCTTTAACAAATGAAAGAATCAAGTGAAGTGATTTGCCTAGGCCACATGAGCAGTAGGTGATGAAGCCTTGATTTGAATACCGGCCTGTCCCACCCCAGCTGACCCCAGTCCCCTGTGATTAACCACAGAGCCTGGAGCAGGGTTTTTCAGTCTCTGCATTACTGGCTATTTTGGCATTGGATAATTCTTTTATGTGGGGAATATTTCATGCATTATAAGCTGTTTAGCAGCATCCCCCACTTTTAACTTCTAGATTCCAGTACTGTTACCCATACACCACCCACCCCATTGGTGATAACTATACATGTCTCCAGGCATTGCCAAATGTCCCCTGTGTGGCAGAGGGAAGCAAGCTCATCCCTAAGACCCACAGCTCCGCCCTGGCTGGTGTAGCTCAGTGGATTGAGCGCGGGCTGCGAACCAGGCATCGCAGGTTCGATTCCCAGTCAGGGCACATGCCTAGGTTGCAGGCGGTGGCCCCCAGCAACCGCACATTGATGTTTCTCTCTCTCTTTCTCCCTCCCTTCCCTCTCTAGAAATAAATAAATAAAATCTTTAAAAAAAAAAAAAAAAAAGACCCACAGCTCCAGATGGTCAGTTAAAGTTGGTCATATGGATGAAGATACTCCTCTCAAAATACTGACTTCTTACTTGTAGCAAGTGAGAAGCAAGCTTACAACTAACCATGAGGTAAACCAAAAATAATTCTTTTAATCTCCTGTGTAATCCACCAGGCCAACTCCCCATCTGGGAAATGTTCTGTGGCTGCTTCCTTTCATGTTGGGCAGAGACAGAGTCTTGGGTCGCTGACAGCCCAGATGCTCTGCAGCCCCACGTGGCTCAGTTAACACCCACATGCCCTGTTCCAGCTTTGCCTTGAGGCCACCTGGTTCAAACAAACAATGTCAGCCAATAGCACCTCTGTGGGAGGGGGCAGAGTGGGATTGAAGAGATACAGGAAGAAGAAAGAGCTAATAGCTGGCCATTCAGTATAGCTATAGAGGCAGATCTGGGAAGAAGGCAAACTATTCTGAGCTATTTGAAAGGGCTCACAGCTTAGAAGTGGCTCCAAAACAGAAACAACTCGTATGCAAGTGGTATTTCAGTCTTTACAATAATCACAGAATGAATAAGACAAACAAGATGAAAACACCATGGAATCTTCCTGATGCAGCTCTTGCCCCACCATTGATTCAGCCCTATCATACCCCAACTTTTCTTACCTTTTCTTTGATTATCTTTTAAATATGGTGACTGCAAACACCCCCTAAGAAAAAGATTTCTTTTTTAAAGTGTGTATCCAAAGCAGCATTTACCCACTATCCCGATGAGAAATGCTATAGATAAGAGTGTGTCACACAAGTTTGAGAAATGCTGACTACTCTTCCCTTCTATTGTATTCCCAGTGCCCATAAGCATGTAGAGGCTCTGAGAAACCCCACAGCAAGGAAAAGTAGATTCCAAGCACCATAAAGCTTCTCTAGCTAACTCATGATAAAGGTGATCATGACTACCTTTCAAGCCCTGTAGGAAAAAGTGAGATAGTAGGTATGAAAGTACTTTTAAACGTTGAGAGCAGAAATGCAAGTATCTGGTAGAACCAAGGAAGATTGCTTTTTGTAAGGAAGCAGGAAAACTCTGAATTATTGAGCCATTGGGTTCAGAACAAACTTCACAAGCTCAAAGTTTTTTTAAAAAGATTACTTTTGCTCATGAGGATATAAAGTTTTATTCTTTCTTACCAAAACAATTTGTTTAAAGAGTTATTTTAGGTTCAGAATTTCCGATGTTCTCCATGTCTTTCTTATGTGTCCAACTCCTGACTTTAATTAAGGACGTTACACTCAGCTCTTAAAGAGCAATAAAACCTAGAGAATGAGCAGTTAGAGTTTATGAATAATGATCTCATTAGGAGGAAGTAGTAACTAGCAAAACCACCCTGAAGTTGTTTCCTCCTGTTCCCTCCACCTTCCCTAGCTCTCTATCAGCTTCCAGGAGAGGAATGTAGCAAAGCTGTCTGTCTGCTGTGATAGAAGATAAAATCTTCTCCCTCATCTATGCCACCTCTCAAAATATGAGCAATAACCATACCAACAACAACTAAAGTTGCTCTGTGCCAGTTGGGTTTTTTTTTTTTTTTGAGAAGTGTTGCTATAACCCAAATGTTTGTGTCTCTCTTAAAATTCATAAATTGAAAACTAACCCACAGTGTGATGGTACGAGGAGGTGAGGCCTTTCAAACATGATTAGGTCATAAGGGTGGAGTCTTCATGAATAGGATTAGTATCCTTACAAAACAGACCCTGGGGAGATCCTTCACCCCTTAGTGCATGTGAGGACATTGAGAAGGCGGCCATCTGTGAATGAGACACCAAGTCTGCTGGCACCTACACTTTGGGTTTCCCAGTCTCCAGAACTGTGAGAAATAAATTTCTGTTGTTTATAAGGCAGCAGTCTAAGTTATCCTGTTATAGCAGCCTGAACTGGCTAAGACAAGGAATTTTTATCCTAGGATCCAACCTCATCCAAGGGATCAGTAGTTAGAATTCAGAGAGTACTTCAACTTGAAAGGGCGGGAGGAAATTACATTTTTTTTAGTAACCTCTAACTGAAATTTAACAGTTCCTTCAATTTGAATGAAGACAATACACCACACACTGGAACTGAAAGTATCTGTGACTTTATAATCCATAAAATTGTTGATTTCTTTTGATATCACATTAGAGTTGTAGATGTCTTGAAATATTCTTTTCACTAATACAACTTCAAAATTTTGGTAGCTATTGTACTCCTTAATAGCTCTTGTTATTTAATAAGTAAAGAAATATTTACAAATTTATTTGTTTAAATATTTTGGGGAGAGGAAAATGGCATGGGAGTAGGAAGGAGCAGATTTGGCTTCCCTCTGCACAGGGGAGAGAATCCTGGCTGATCTACGGAGTGGAAGAGCAAGCAACCAACACACCTCAGCATATGTGAAAATAGGGGACCAAGGATTGTGGCGGAACCGAAAAACCAGTCGGTAAGAGGAGTGTTGCAACATGGTAGGGTCCCAGGGACCAGCGCGGGATCGGGGGGGCTGCAGCTCCAGGCCCAGCGCCCGTTGCCAGGTTTGCCACAGAGTCCTTGGGAGAGAGCAGAGACTACTGCTCCCTCCCCAGCCAAACAGGGTCTGAGTGGCACCGAAAGCAATCCAGTTGCTAGCAAACACACAAGGGCTGTAGCACCCTCAGAGTCTGCGCAATCCGGCGGGGTTGGGTCGTACAATGGGCCCCGACCCCCAAGGTCACCGGTCTGGCTAGAGAGTTGGACTGCGGGAGAAGCCAGGCCACGGTGTGGAGTAGCAGGCTTGAATAGGAGGAATTTCTCAAGAGGAAGGAGTGAAAAGACAGGCACTGTTTGGGGAATTCTCCTACAGCAGTCGCCAGCCTCCCTGCCACCCAGCCCAGCAGCAATCCCGAGGTTGTACAGAAGGCTGTGCTTGTGCAGAAGACTCTGTGCACCCCCATAGCACTGGGAAGGGTGAGGTGGTTGGCCGCGGGCAAGCACGTGTGCTTGCGGTGGGAGCGCATCACTGCACCCCAGACCACAGCAGTAACCCTGCAGAAAGTCCTGATTCCCACACCCAAGGCGCAGGGTCCAGGAGCCACTATAGCTCCCCAGACAATGCGCGTCTCTGACTGAGCACAGATTCCAAAGAAAGAAAAGCCATACCAAACACCCCTCAGCCTGATGCAGCAATCAAGACCAGAAAAACTGGTTTGGCCACTTTGAAACCAAGAGACTTTGTAATTTTATTCTATTTTTTTAAACAATTTTTAATTTTTTTAATTTTTATTATTTTTATTCTCTTTTAATTTCTTTTTCCTCTCTTTCCTGCTTTTTTGTTTTATAACTTTCTCCTTTCTTTCCTCCAATTTTATCTCTTCTTCCTTCCTTCATCTGCCTTTTTTATTTTTATTTTGAAAATACCTACAATTGAGACAAAAACCTGGATCTGTGAAAAGACCGGAGTTGAACCCAAAGAAGGGGAATCACAACAGCTGTGACAGTGAGACAAATTTCACTCTGCTATTAGAGAACCTGCAAGTTATTGCATATTTGTATTGTTATTATTATTTTTCTATTATTCTTACATCTTTTTTTAAATAGTATTTTTGTATTCCTCTTTTTTCTGTATAGTATGGTTTGTTGGGTTGGTATATTGTATCACCTGACAGGTTTCCACTGATATCTCTTTTATAGTGTATTGCTAATGTACTGTCCTTCACCTCACCTGTGTCCCATTAGCACACTACTCAAGGTTCCCCTCCCTATTCTTGATATCTAGATCTCATAGATTCTGTCATATGATTGTTGCTCTAATATTATTGTAAATAATTGCTGTTCCATACAATTGTAAGTACTTCACAACACCCCTCCCAGATCTTAGCCCACTTCAAACTTTCCTGAACTCTATTACTGTGGTGGTTAACTCTATTCTCTCACACACTACATCTATTTACTATCCTTTACCCTTGCCTTACCTCAGAATCTGACCTCCCACAACCTCGCTGCTTTCTAGATCCAACTCACAATCCTTCCTTCCACAACAAGAGTCTTATCTTTTTTCCATCCTTTCTAAAAATCAGCTAACTGGGTGGAAAATTACAGTTATACTATACATAGCCAAAGGATCTCCTATCTCTTCTCTTCTCACTGCTACTGTAAATATCGTAGAATACTCTCTTGCTGTCTCAAACCATTTTGCCTTCCCCCCCCAACAGATCACAGAAAAGTGTAGGTAGAAGAGGTGAACACCAGGATACGCACTGGAAGAGGAAACCCAACCACAAAGGAACCACTAACAGATAACAACAGAAGAAGGTGAAGGAGGGAGTGGATACTACACAAACCTCAATCCAGGACCTATCTGGAAATACAACTAAACAGTAGAGACAGTATCCAGTACAAACAACTGAACAAGAGCAAGATTCTCCTCAAAATCTTATACACAAGGAAGAACCAGCTTCAACAAAACCTGCCCTCACCAGCACAACAAAATACAAGAGGTGGTGGACAGAGTGACCCTCATTTAACCTGCTGGTGGGAAGGAACCACCAAAGAAAGATGCAACAACAATCAAAACCCAAAGACAAACACAGAGCCTAGTTAAATGACAGCCTAAGACCAGTGAGCTTGGGAGATCAAGGAAACTGCACCACTGAAACTCACTGGTATTCTATCACAGAAGTTCACACCACAAACCCAGGGAGCTAGAACAGATCAGTTTAAGAAGCTGAGGCTAATAAGAAGAGTCTCACAAACAATGGGAAGACAAAGAAGCAATCCCCAAATGAAAGGAAAGGAGGAAGCCTCAGAAAGAATGCTAAATGAAATAGAGGCAACTCAACTATCAGATACTGAGTTCAAAGCAATGGTTATCAGGAAGCTCAATGAGGTCACAAGGAGCTACCAGAAACTACAGGCAAACTACAATGAGCTCACTGCAAACTATATCAACATGAAAAAGGGAATAGAAACTATCAACAAGGGCCAAGAGGAAATGAAGAATACAATTTCTGAACTGAAAAACACAGTAGAAGGAATCAAAAGCAGGATTGATGAAGCAGAGGATCGGATCAGTGAGCTAGAGGACAAAATAAAAGAAACCACCCAAAAGGAGCAACAAAAGGAAAAGAGGCTCAAAAAGAATGAAGAGGGATTAATAGAAATGCAAGACAATATGAAATGTAATAATATCCATATAATAGGGATACCAGAAGGAAAAGAGGAAGAGCAAGAGATAGAAAACCTATTTGAAAAAGTAATGATGGAAAACTTCCCTAATGTGATGAGAGAAAAAGTCACACAAATCCAGGAAACACAGAGAGTTCCAATCAAGAGGAACCCAAAGAGGGTCACTTCAAGACATATCATACTTAAAATGGCAAAATACCAAGACAAAGAGAAAATCTTAAAAGCAGCAAGAGAGAAACAAGAAGTAACATACAAGGGAGCCCCAGTAAAGTTAGCAGCTGACTTCTCAATGGAAACACTCCAAGCCAGAAAAAATGGCAAGAAATATTCCAAGTAATGAGAACCAGAGGTCTCCAACCAAGGCTACTTTACCCAGCAAGGCTTTCAATCAAGATAGAAGGACAAATAAGAAGCTTCCCTGATAAAAGAAGTCTAAAAGAATATACCTCCACCAAACCAGCTCTGCAAGAGATGCTAAAGAGCCCGCTTTAAGGAAAAAAGACAGAGAGACAGAGGAACACAGGTACAAAAATGCCAATGAATAAGTACCTATCAGTAATAACCTTAAACGTAAATGGATTAAATGCTCCAATCACAAGGCATAGATAGTTGAATGGATAAGAAAGCATGACCCACACATATGTTGCCTACAATAGACCCACCTCAGGAAAAAAGATATACACAGGCTAAAAGTGAAGGGCTGGAAACAAATTTTCCAAGCAAATGGACAGGAAAAAAAAAAGCCAGGGTAGTAATATTCATATCAGACAAAATAGATTTCAAAAAAAGGACCGTAAAAAAAGACCCAGAAGGTTATTTCATAATACTCAAGGGAAGAATCCACCAAGAAGATTTAAACATTGTAAATATATATGCACCCAACATAGGAGCACCCAAATACTGAAAGAAAATCCTAGAGGACTTCAAGAAAGATATTGACAGAAACACAATTATAGTAGGGGATTTTAACACCCACTGTCAAGAATGGACAGATCTTCAAAACAAAATATCAACAAAGATATTGTGGCATTGAATAATGCCCTAGAGGAAATGTACTTAACTGATATATATAGAGACCTTCATCCCAAAGAAGCAAAACACACATTCTTTTCAAATGCACATGGAACATATTCAAAGATAGACCACACGTTAGGACACAAAGCAAGCTTCAACAAATTCAAGAAAATTGAAATTATACCAAGCATTTCTCTGACCACAAAGGACTGAAACTAGGAACCAACCCCAAGGGAAGAAACCTGAAACTCTCAAAATCATGGAGATTGAATAACATGCTATTAAATAAAGAAAGGGTCAAGAATGAAATAAAGGAAGAAATCAAAAGTTTCTGGAAACAAATGAAAATGAACTCACAACAACCCAAAACTTATGGGACACAGCCAAGGAAGTCCTGAGAGGGAAGTTCATAGTGATACAGGCCTACCTAAAAAAGATAGAAACATTTCAAACAAACAACCTAACCCTACATCTACAAATCTTGAGGAACAACAACAAAGACAGCCCAGAGCAAGCAGAAGGAAGGAAATAACCAAGATCAGAGCAGAATTAAATGACATAGAGACTAAAAGAACAATTCTAAGGATCAATGAATCCAGGAGCTGGTTCTTTGAAAAGATAAACAAAATCAACAAGCCTTTAAGCAGGTTCATCAAAAAAAAAAGAGAGAGAGAGAGAGAGAGAAATGATACAAATAAACACAATCAGAAATGAAAGAGGAGAGATTACAACTGACACCACAGAAATACAAAGGATTGTAAGAAATTACTATGAAGAACTGTATGCCAAGAAATTTGAAAACCTAGGTGATATGGACAAATTTCTAGAAAAATATAATTTTCCAAAACTCAATAAAAAAGAAGCAGAAAGCCTGAACAGACCAATAACAGCAGATGAAATTGAAGCAGTAATAAAAAAAACTCCAAACACACAAAAGTCCTGGACCAGATGGTTTCACAGGAGAATTTTACAAAGCATTTAAAGAAGAGCTAGCCCCTATCCTTCACAGACTATTCCAAAAAATCCAAAATGATGGAAGACTCCCAAACTCTTTTTATGAAGCCAACATCACCCGAATCCCCAAACCAGATAAAGACACAACAAAGAAAGAAAACTTCAGGCCAATATCACTGATGAACATTAACACTAAAATTCTCAACAAAATACTGGCAAACCACATCCAACAATACATTAAAAAGATCATACACCATGACCAAGTGGGATTCATACCAGGCATGCAAGGATGGTTCAATATTTGCAAATCAGTAAATGTGATACATCACATAAACAAAAGCAAAGACAAAAATCACATGATCATATCAATAGATGTGGAAAAAGTATTTGATAAGGTACAGCACCCATTTATGATAAAAAAAAAACACTCAGCAAAGTGGGAATAGAGGGAACATTCCTCAACATAATAAAGGCCATATATGAGAGACCTACAACCAACATCATACTCAATGGGCAAAAACTAAAATCTTTTCCACTAAGATCAAGAACAAGATAAGGTTGTCTACTTTCACCACTTTTATTCAATATAGTATTGAAAGTTTTAGCCACAGTGATCAGACAAGAAAAGGAAATAAAAGGCATCCAAATAGGAAAGGAGGAAACAAAACTGTCATTGTTTGCTGATGACATGATAGTGTACGTAGAAAATCCTATAGACTCTACTGAAAAACTGCTTGACCTAATAAACGAATTTGACAAAACAGCAGGATACAAAGTCAGTATTCAGAAATCAAAGACATTTTTGTATACCAACAATGAAACAACAGCAGGAAAAATCAAGAAAAAATCCCATTTGATATAGCAAAAAGAAAAATAAAATACCTAGGAATAAATCTAACCAAGGAAGTAAAAGACCTGTATACAGAAAACTACACAACACTGAAGAAAGAAATTAAGGAAGACACAAACAAATGGAAACATATACTGTGTTCATGGATTGGAAGAATTAACATTATCAAAATATCCATACTACCGAAAGCAATTTACAGATTCAATGCAATACCTATTAAAGTACCAATGGCATATTTCACAGACATAGAACAAACATTTCAAAAATTTATATGGAACCATAAATGACCCCGAATAGCTGCTGCAATTTTGAGAAAGAAAAGCGAAGTAGGAGGGATCACAATACCTGATATAAAACTGTATTACAAGGCCATTGTAATAAAAACAGGCTGGTACTGTCATAAGAACAGACATATGGACCAATGGAACAGAATACAGAGCCCAGAAATAAGCCCAAGTCTCTATGGCCAATTAATATTTGACAAAGGGGCCAGCAACATAAAATGGAGTAAAAACAGTCTCTTCAACAAATGGTGTTGGGAGAACTGGACAGCTACATGCAAAAAAAAATGAAACTCGAGCACCAACTTACATCATACACAAAAATAAATTCAAGGTGGATAAAAGATTTAAATATAAGCCGCGTCACCATTAAAGTCCTAGAGGAGAACATAGGTAGGAAAATCTCAGATATTTCACGCAGAAACTTTTTCACTGATATGTCCCCCAGAGCAAGGGACATAAAGGAAAGAATAAACAAATGGGATCTCATCAAAATAGAAAGCTTCTGGAGTTCCGGCCAAGATGGAGGCATAGGCAGTCGCATTGTGCTTTCTCGCGCAACCAAAACTAAAGACAACAAAAATTGAGAAACAAGAATCAACCAGAACAGAGAGAAATTAATTGAACAGAAGTCAGGCTCCAGTACATCCAGACCGGTAAGGAGCGGCGGAGTGGGAGGCCTGCGGACAGGGGTCGAGGGGTCCCCGTGGGAAGAAACGCTGGCTGGCGGGCACGCGCGGGCGTGGATGGCAGCGGACGGACCAGTGGTGGCGGACCCTGGGCACGACTAGCAGACCCAGTGAGGGACGCAAGGCAACTAGCTGTCCACAGCCACAAGTTTGCACAAACTAAGCGAAAACGGGCAAAGCCTCCGCGTTTCAAAGCTTAAGAGCCCCGTCAGGGAACTGAGGCCGGGAGACTCTCTCAGCCTCACAGGAGACTTCTCAGGGAAGCCCACAGAGTCCGAAAAAGTGCACCAGCCCACCGCCCGGGAGCCAGCACAGGAAGGGCCCAATTTGCTTGTGGGAGGCAGTGGAGGGGACGGAAGTCCTAGAGAGAGCAGAGTAGGCGCCATTGTTCCCTCTCAGACCCCGCCCCCACATACCACGTCACAACCCAGTGACTGGTGAACACCTAAGGCTCTGCCGCCCTTATGAAACAGCTGCAACCAAACCAAAGGAAAATTAAAAAGATGGCTCAAACATATTTGAAAGCCCCAGAACCAATTTTTTTAAGTGACCAAGAGATAGCAGAATTACCAGATGCACAGTTCAAAGCACTGGTGATCAGGAAGCTCACAGAATTGGTTGACTTTGGACATAAATTAGGTGAACAAATGCAGGCTACGATAAGAGAAATGAAGGAAAACGCACAGGGACATAATAGTGAGGGGAAGAAATCTGGGACTCAAATCAATGGAGTGGACCAGAAGGAAGAAAGGAACAACCAAACAGAAAAGAATGAAGAAACAAGAATTCAAAAAACTGAGGAGAGGCTTAGGGACCTCCAGGACACCTTTAAACGTGCCAACATCCGAATTATAGGGGTACCAGAAGAGGAAGAGGAAGAGCAACAAATTGAGAACTTATTTAAACACATATTAAAGGAAAACTTCCCCAATCTGGCAAGGGAAATAGACTTTCAGGAAGTCCAGGAAGCTCAGAGAGTCCCAAAGAGGTTGGACCCAAGGAGGAACACGTCAAGGCACATCATAATTACATTAACCAAGGTAAAAATGAGGGAGAGAATTCTAGAAGCAGCAAGAGACAAGGAGACAGTAACCTACAAAGGAGTTCCCATCAGACTGTCAGCTGATTTCTCAAAAGAAACCTTACAGGCAAGAAGGGGCTGGAAAGAAGTATTCCAAGTCTTGAAAAGCAAGGACCTACATCCAAGATTGCTCTATCCAGCAAAGCTTTCATTTAGAATGGAAGGGCAG